>JAOBRG010362860.1:0-12450 GCA_027574985.1 Umimayanthus nakama | reverse complement strand
TCTGCATCAGTTGTGAGGAGTGACTGATGGAGAGCGAAACTGGTTCCGCTTCACCGGTAAATGGACGCAGGAAGAGAACTGTAACCAGGAACGCCGAGAAACACGTTTCCATTTGCTTCAAAACTGTGCAGG
This sequence comes from Umimayanthus nakama, assembly GCA_027574985.1. Taxonomy (NCBI): domain Eukaryota; kingdom Metazoa; phylum Cnidaria; class Anthozoa; order Zoantharia; family Parazoanthidae; genus Umimayanthus; species Umimayanthus nakama. The sequence goes on along the minus strand of JAOBRG010362860.1, from coordinate 12,318 downwards.
AAACCCCGGACGTAGCTGGAAGGAATGATCTGGAAGCTGTTGAACCCAGTTCCATTCCATTTGAGAACGGTAGTTGCATTGGTTGGAACCCATCTCCCACAGGCCATGTATGTGTCGTCCTCAATGTCAAAAGTCGTGCATCTACGTGGATGTTTCACCTTTATGTTCTGTATGTTCACACTGAAACTGTCATTAAGCCATTCGTAGATGGATACAGTGTCACTGTCGCTGTTTGCAACTCCAAGGAATTTTCTACTGGACACAGTAAAGTAGTGCACACTTCTAGCGCCGTTGGTTGGAATTCTTTGGAACACGTGGAACTTTCCCATCTCCCAACGATACACAAATGTAGTCATAAGGGAAGTTTTGCCATTGTAATAATTTGTTACAGCTACGAAGGTGTCTTTGTTGATTGTGAAGGAGTCAATATCTATGGCCCCATTTGTGTCGAGTGTCTGGTTCAGAATGAATTTGTTCCCTTGTAATCGATAAACCTGACTCTTGGCGTTGTATCCCAGGATATCATCCTCCGAGCTTGCAAAAGCAACGAAGAGCTCGCTCTTGATCTCAAACGCAGCAACTGCTTCAGCTCCTGTAGTTGGGAGAAGCTGGAACAGTTTAAAGCAACCAGGGAGACCTGGAAAAAAGCGATACACTGTTTTAACACTCAATCCCCACCAAAAATTGAACTGTTTCTGTTTATAATATACACTAAACTTACCGCTGTACCGCTACTAGTATTAACTAATATTGCTTTGCCACTCCAAGTTAAAGCTAATAACTTCTTGATGCCGTGTAATAGTATCAATCTGTAATCCTAAAAACAATGACTGCTCTTGGAACAAAAACTGTCGCGTGGTCGCTTCTTAGTAATTTGATTGTGTTTTATATATTACAAACAATTAATCGACGAGGAGCTGAGCGCAGATTGGCTGCCAATTCCACTGCGAGAATAGTGAAGCTAGTGCATGATAGTGCAATAAATGTTTACTGTTTTCAGATTGACATTTAACATGTTTAGCTGTAGTTTAGCTATTTTGTAGTGTGATTCTCTTAAACAGAGATATAAGTTTTTGTTTCTCATCGCCAAGAAACACTCACCGGTCGTAGGATATGAGCTGACAGACTAGTGGTACTAAAGTCATTATCCAGAGTGTGTGTAAGTGAGTTCTAAGCGTTTTGCTGCAAGGAAATAAGTGTTTTCTTATTTTTGAAATAGTGTTACTTTTGTAAACTGTTTATAACAACTTATTTGACACTTTCCGAAGATTTTCGAACATTTTTCTGTAAATTCCAAAGATTATCAGAAAATTTTTTTAAAATTAATGTTTTTTATAATTTTTCGAAGATTTTGGATTTTGGAGCTTTTGCACAGTTGTTCCTCGATAAAGATGACATCTTTTCACATTAATTAAATGACATCAGCGGAGCCAAGATCTAGACTTTAAAACAAAAATAGCTAAAAACTCAAAGTTATTCATATTCTTCTCATTTTTTCGAAGTTTTGGCATTTAAATGATGTTTTCTAGCTATTTTCCAATAAAATCTATAGATAAAAAGCAAAATCTGAAAAATCGAAAATCCAAGAATGCAGACATCGGCGGCCACCTTGAGTTATTGTATTTAGTGATGATTGTTACTATCCAAATGAACTAATGGGTCGTGCTATCTTTGCATGCCCAAGGGCATGTGCTAGTTCTTAATCGTTTCAATCGTTTTAATGACTTTCAAATTGCTTTTAGCCAATTTCGGTTAATCTTTTTAATGCCTGGTCAAGTTAATTCAAATGTACGGCATTCATAAAACCAAAGACTTTCTTTCTTCGCCTTGAATATAAACGGTCTCTAAAACAACCGTAAAACGCCGTTACAGAATATTGAACACTGTGAATAAAAAATAGTTTGATAAAGAATGTAGAATGAAAAGACGTGAAGTTAGAAAACGTGCAAATGAGAAAAGAAGGGATCCAAAAAACACTGATATTCGCAGAGCATATCTCAACACTCTTAAAGAATATAAAAACTTGCTACGCAAAAAGCAGCAGAGTTATAAAAACGAAAAACTGAATCACAGAACGGTATAAAATCATTTTGGAATGTTTTTAAAACACTTCCTAAAACATTATTATCAGATTCTCCGGCACCAATTAATGAGAATAAATGGCTAAATCATTTCGACCAGTTGTACTCAGCCCCAAAGCAAAAAAGTACTCATCAGGATCAAATTTTACAGGAACTGGAGGTGTTAGAACAAACAAAATCTGACATAAATAACCTTGACTCTCCAATCTCCGATAAGGAAATAAAATTTGCTATTGCAAAACATAAAAATCGAAAAGCAACATACTCTGATACGATTAAAAGTGAATTGATCAAGGCAAGCTGTTCTCATTTAAGTCCAGTTTTTCGGAAACTTTTTAATCAAGTTTTGTCCGCAGGAATCTTTCCTAGTCTGTGGTGTGAAGGTATCATTATACCCATTTTCAAAACTGGTGAAAAAACTGATACCACTAACTACAGAGGTATTTGTGTTTCAAGCTGTATGGGAAAACTGTTTTCTGCAATAATCAATGACCTTCTAATTAACTACGTAGAATCAAAATATTTATTTTATCCTTTTCAAATAGGTTTTCTCAAAGAAAATAGAACATCCGATCACATTTTTACATTCCGTTCTCTAATCGAAAAGTATTGCTCTCAAGCCAAAGAAAAGGTCTATGCCTGTTTTGTTGACTATAAGAAAGCATTCGATTCGGTATGGCATAAGAGCTTATTTCATCGATTATTAAACTATTGAATTGGGGGACATGTTTACGATTTAATCCGAAGTCGTTATACACAAAAAGTAAATGTACTGTAAAGATTGGTCAACAAGAAACGAACAGCTTCCGATATTGTCGCGGCGTTCGTCAAGGATGTATACAGAGCCCTTTATTATTTAACCTTTACATAAACGAGCTGCCTCTTTCTTTCGACCGAAATAAAACTGACCCTTTCAGTCTCCCGAACGTATTGAAACTCAACAACCTTTTACATGCTGATGATTTGGTAATAATATCAAAATCAAAGTATGGCCTTGAAAAATGTTTAAAACATCTTGAACATTTTAATGGTAAATGACAAAAATATTAATCTTTCAAAAAAGAGGAAAAAACCTAAAAATATCTCTTTCTACATCTACAATCATCAAATAGATATTGTTCAGGAATATACATATTTGGGAATCAAAATGTCAACTTCAACCAGTTTCACGATCTGTCAAAAAACCTTAGCAGAAAAAGCCTTAAATGCTATCTATTAAATACGTAAACAAATTAATTTTAGCCGGCTATCCTTATCTGCAGCAATAACAATTTTTAAAACAGCAATTCAGCCGATTCTAACATGTGGTTGTGAAATTTGGGGACTTTTTACTAAAATGAGTTTTGATTCTTGGGATAAATCTCAAACAGAGAAAACACAACTGCGTTTCTGCAAAATGTTTCTGGAAGTAAACAAAAGAGCCTCAAATCATGCAGCTAGGGCAGAAATGCAGCAATATCCACTTTTAATTACGATCATTAAGCTGATTCTTAAATACTATATACATTTGAAAAACAAAGATGAGAGTTCAGTTGTGAAACAAGCATTTCACTTGTCCGATGGACTAAATACACGAAATGCTTACATAAATAAAATGCAGGAATTGTTGACGTTCTGCGATTTTGGAAAATTAAATCATCCAGACCAACTAAAAACTGAATACATACCCAAGATAATAATGAATCTAAAAACAAAATACAGAGAATCGCTGGAGAAGAAAATTCAAACGTCACCAAGATTAGACTTTTACAAGAAAATTAAGAAGGATTTTTCACCAGAAAAATATCTTGATACAACAATAAATTTTCAAACCAAGTGAAGAAACACTATGCAAATTGAGAATTAGCAGTCACTCGCTTTTTGTTGAAACTCAAAGATATTGTAATCCAACAATACCTAGAGAGAATATAATCTTTCAATGCTGCAACCTAAATGAAGTAGAAGACGAATACCACTTTCTATTTAAATGCACATTATACACTGAATATAGAAAGACATTCTTGAATAAAATTAACACCATTTTACACTTTGAGCAAGAAAACATGTTAGAAAACATTCTATGGTCAAATATAGAATCAGTAAAATTTTACTTAATAAATTATATAGACAAATGTTTTGAAAAACGAAAATCATTACCCCTGAATACATTATAAATAATAGCCCATTATGTATTGTAATATGTTTTCTGTTTTTTCTTTTTGTTACTGCTGTAAATGCTTTAGCAATGTAAAAGATCATTTTACCATGCCAATAAAGCTCGATACTACTACAACAATCTTTTGGGGGTTCAACGAACGCCCCGTTGTCTGTATATGTGTGACAAACAGTCTGCCGGTAAAAGGTTAACAAACATCAATTTTAATGTACAGAAACTGCAGCTGCTTGCGACACTTCCGGTGAAATTTAAACTTTTGCGTTTTGAATGAGTAAAAGTCTAGTCCTAATCCACAGTCACGCACTCACCAGGTTTACTGGGATAACACAGTTCTGTGTCCACGCTACTTCCGTTGCATTCTGTTCCACGATTTTGTGGAGGAGAGTTTGTACAGTTTCGTGTCCTGTGGCGATATTTTGGAGAGAGATCCTCATCAGTTCGAGAACCATTGCACGGTTCCCAGTTTCCCCATCCTGACCAGCTTCCGTTCACTGTGTGTCAAAAACAGTCCAGTTGTTGAAAGTAGAGGTGAAACTTGATTGGTAAACTGATAGTGGCATTTCATCATGGTTTTGGAAGCTTAGAATTTGACTTTTGATCGTGAAGGAGTTGATCATGAGGTGAATGGGTGATCTTTCAAAATAAAACCTATATTTGCAAGTGTATGTAACACGAAAAATCTAGTGCTTGCAAAAGAACTTGCGCAAAATTTTTTCCTGCTCATACTTTGGACACGCGGAAAATGGCTGCAAAATAGTATCATAGGATGTGACGCGTGAAACTTGTGCAATTTTAGAAGGTGGTTTCTGAGAACTTTAATATGTGAACTCGGCTGATAAAAAATTTTGTCTTCTTCAGTCACCAGTTTACGCTATAGGTTGGTTACCGTTGTGAACCAGACCCAGTCCATGCTTCCCTCTCCCTCAAGAGAAAAGTGCTTGATTCCTTATTCAATGTTTTATCCCTTTCCTCCCTTCCCCTCGATTTAGTTTATTTCTGCCCTCATGCGTAAGATTTCGTCTTTGTTGCTGACTCTTAAGTCTGGGCATTATGCACACTATGTTTCTGAATAATACTTGTATTCGCTTTGCTATCATGCAATTATTGCTACCTTATGTTAACTGTCTCGCGTCATTGCCTTTTCAGCAGAATTGGGAGGTTTTTCACTCCTTTAGTTTTTTTCGGAATTAGTTTGCATCTCAAATACGATTTTTGTACGACACATTTGAGCAAGCAGTGCAGACGCACCTTTTAGCTGACCTGTGAAAAAGTTGGTATATACCCTGTACAGATAGATTCCCGAAGCCATGTTAATTTATAAAGCTAATAAATACGTGTCTACATATCAACATATACAAAAACACACAGACAAAAAGTCAAAGCTGAAAGACGTGAAACACAAACTTAGACAGACACATAGTTAATAAATGTACTGACACAGTGACAGACATGACAGAAGACATCCTTGCAAATGCAGACAGGCAAACAGACGCAGCAATGCAAATAGACACGTATGTTTATCGACAGAAACAAGCACAAACTCAAACACTAAATAAATAACCTTTTTGAAGAACGTCTTTTTTAGCATTCTTGATTCCTTGCAAATAAACGTAAAATGTACGCAGTTCAATGTTTCCAACAATAAATATAGCTTTTTTAGTTTGTTTTCATTTGTTGCAGAATGGAAAAACTGATTACATAAGTATAGCCAATGCTCTACATTTATGCTTCTTGTGATTGCTTGGGATGCAACAGAAGACGAAAATAACTTGCTGCACTTTGCTTGCGCTTGTTTGCAACGAATCCATAAATGGTGAGGAAGGTCTAATCGATAATCGTACCTGAAACGGCGGGCTTTGTGGTAGGCAGTGGTTCCTGTTGAAACGTTTTAACATTAAAAACAACATATTTTTCTTGCAAGTAGCTAGTGTTCCTTTTTATTTTTGCAGTCAGTAGGAAAGTTGTAACTTCCAGTTGAAGGTACTGTTAATAACACTTTATTGATGATTTCAACTGTCCTTGAGTTTTCGAAGAATTGAGGTGACTTTTGTTTCAGTAGTAGACTCCAAACCTTTTCAGGGAGTCCATCGAATCGAAAATTACAAACAGTTTTCCTTTTTTGAAAACAAATCCTTCGTTGTATTGAGCATGAGACGGTGACTGAACTTAACTGAACATTTTGTTTGTTTGTTGTTAAGTAGGCAATAAGAGATACACAAGCTTGTTACAGTAACGTGAGACGAAATTCTTTCACAGAAATCGAAATCTCAGAATTACACTGCAAACAAAACTAGAATGTTTTTTTTTAACTTTGAGTTTGGTTACTTAAAAGAGCTTTGGTGAGGTTGGTGGTCAAACACTTAAAGTGCTTGTTTGACGCTTCTATTTTTGCCTACTGAAAAATTTCTCGAAAGCAAGTTAGGGAATTTACCGAAACTGATACTACACATAACTACAAGTAAATACAAGATATCATCTGGTTTCTTTAAACTATTTAACAATTTGAAATATATACAATTCAAAAGAATTTTATCACCGAATAAATGTTGTTTACGACTGGTAATGTCTCAGTCACTTCTTTAAAAAACAGGCAATAGTTGCCTCAACGAGTTAGCTTGTATGTTACTTGCTACTAGACTACATAACAAATTCACCCGAACTTATCAGTCTACTCAGTAGCTGATGAGTCAAATGAATCTCAAGGTGGGGTTCAACAAACAACACACAGTTTTGCAGTTATCACACCCGATCTGTATGGCAGAGAACATCAAGATCAGAGTTTGCAAGAGTGAATAAATGTACAGCTGAGAGCGCACTGTCATAATCCATGATTACCACTTGTATAAGTTACATAAAACATAAAACTTACATTTTCAAGAAAAATGAAAACAAACTCTTCATCTTGAACCAAATCTGGATCATGAGTTTGGGACAGCGGGCCTCGGGAACTCAACTCGCAGTTCTCGTGTTTTCTTTCACTCGTCCCGAAGTTGCACGACTTGCAGCCATCGAGCGCGAGGCATTTGTGGGCACAGGAGAGCTGTGAGTCAGCGGTAGTTTTCTTAATTGCGTGACCTACCAGCTGACGTTCTGATTGGGTGTTAAAATAACTGTACCGGAAGTTGTCTTCCGCTTTGATACCTCCAAGGAACGAGACAAGAATGAGAGCAGCCAGGGCAAGAGCTACGATCATTTTGATGCCTGTAAAGAACAAAGGTTATGTTCTGTTCTGTCCTTAGCCTGAAAAGCAAGTTTTAAGGGATACGAGGTTGTTAACACCATTTTGATTTGTGCTAGGGTATTGAAACCTCTAGTAACGATTTCTCATAAAAACTGTTAAAAGAAAAAATGTGCAATAATAAAGAATGCTGTACAACCCATTGCGAACCACTGTTCTTGGAAATTACCTACTTTGTTCTTACTGTTGTTGATATAATCTCCTAATGCTCCCCTGTTATTAGAATATACCTCTTATTTGCTCTCCTGTACAAGAATGCTCTCACTGCTTCGCTGCTATTGAAATATACCACTCTTTCACCTATGTTATGGGAATACACCTTTCTTGTCCCCCAACACTAAAGTTCTCCGTTTTGCTGTTGGAAAATATCCTTTTTGCTACACTCTGTTGAAGGTACATTTTTGCTCACTGCTATTTAAGAAAGCACCCCCCTTGACTCATGTTGTTGGAATGCACTTTTGCCAGCTTATCCTTTTAGTATTTGAATGATACCCCCTTTTCTACCTGCTTTTGGAACATTACCCTCTTGTTTTTGGAATTGCAACCCTCTGTTCCCCTGCTTTTGGAACGTAACCCTCTTGGTATTTGAGTTGTCTCCCTGTTATTGGAACATCATCCTCTTGCAGTTGGAATTGAACCCCCTTTTGTCCCCCTGCTGTTGGAACAAACCCCTCTTGATATTGGAATATAACTCCATTTTCCCCCTAGAGCAGGAATACAACCCTCTTTATACTGAAATTGAATCCCTTTTTTTCTCTGCTGTTGCAGCATAAACCTGTTGAAATTGGAATTGTACCCCTTTTGTCTCCCTAATTTTTTTATATAACCCTCTTGATATTGGAAACGAGCCCCTTTCGTCCCCTGCTAATGGAACATAAGTCTCTTGATATTGGAATTGTCTCCCTGCTGTTGACACATAACCCTCTTGATACTGGAATTGTACTCCTTTTGCTCCCTGCTGTTGAAATACACCTCATTTTCCCACCAGTCCAAAACAATCTCCCTTTTAAATAAACTCCTTTTGTTCTCTGATGTTTTTGGGTATCCTTTCCAGGTGATCTGAGCGCGCGCGCTCCAGCTTATCAGGAGCCAGCAGGACCTTTTGTTCTCGTTCTCCATCCCACAGTGCTTTGCGAGAGGTGGCGTTAGAATATGTGCTTACGTTTTCCAGTTACTGGAAAATAGATCAAAAAAGTTCAAAAACACCCCAATCCAACTACCAAACATAATGGCCGGCTTTTTTGTGTTGATCACCATACAATTTTCTCGCGCACTGAATCGTGGGGGAGAACGAGAGGACGATGACGTCAGGACGCGCGGTCGTATAGCCAGATCACCTGGTTTGGAAAACAGTCAAAAGAGTCAGTCTTTTTCAGTTGCTTTTAAACGTGTTCTTGACACTTTCTTGGAATTGTGTCTGTATGAATAACTTTAAAAGCCATTCCTACATTTACAGTTGATGTTTGTATTGAAATGCATGCATCGCTATCAAATGTTTAACAAAGTCTGAACAGAGTGTGAAACCACAATATTTAGGAACGGTCTACACGTTCCATTTTCGAAGTCTAAGGTTGAAACAAAAAATATTTTTTAGCCAGGCTTGCTTTTAAACATGTTTCAATGTTGAATTCGTGACCTTCTTTCTTAAGAACATGCTGAGGCTATAGTCAGGTAACTGTATAGCGGCACTTTTTGTTACAAATGCATATTTAAAAATATCGGTTAGGTTTGTCTTGAAATTGTCGTTGGCTTTATGATGGTGCACCAAGGAAAGAAGACCGGAAAGTTCGCGTTTTGTTCGAATTAATGTTTCCGCAAACAAAAATCTTGTAGCATCAGTAAAAGGGTCTTGGTTTGCGAGGAACTTAAAGTAGTTCCTGTCTGTTGGTCAAAAATAGAAAAGATCGACTAATTGATAATGACCGACTAGAAAACAGGAAAAATGTGCTGACAATTAGGCAAAGATGCTCGCTGTTGTGCCAGCAGGGGTCCTCGACTATTAGGTTGCTTATAGACAGTTTGGCCATACGGAATAAGAATTGCTCCCTCGAAATACTACTTTTTTACGGATAACCGAACTATTTTCAAGTTTTCAAATTAATTGAAAGATCTCAGAAATCGATTGGCCTAGTTCCAACTCTGGACCATCCAGATTCCCTGTGGCTGATTTGCTCGCATTGATGGGTATGTTCGCACCGAAGACATTTACGCTGCAGAAAAATAGTTATCTCCATCGAATCTGTTCAGTCAGACAGTCACGAGAGCGGTGTTAGTTGTAAAAACAAGTCTAGAAAGAGAATATGGGAAAGGGTTTGGGAAAGGCTGATTTACATTGACAACTCGACCAAAAGTAAAGCGATTCCCTATTTGAAACGGTTTAAGAGCATTTATTAATTAAAGAATGGTGAATAAAGCATTGTTCGACTGGAAATAAAATACTTTAAATGCTTTTGTGCAAAAACAGTTCTTAATCTAAGATAACAAAAAGGAGAAGTAAAAGAAGAAGATGAAGAAGAAGAAAAAGAAGAAGAAAAAGAAGACGAAGAAGAAGAAGAAAAACAACAAGAACAAGAAGAAGCAGAAGAAAACTTGTATCCTGTTATTTCAATTTTTTACTGCTAGGTCAAAAAAAGAGACCAACGATTCGTTAAAAACCTTTAAATTAAGAGGAAAGGGCCAGGTGTTTCTTACTGTCACAAAAATTTAGTCAGCTTTTGGACCTTCTGGAAAGTTGATATTTTTTTGAAGATGATTTATTTTTCTTAAGCGTTTCAGCGCCAAGATTTTGCAAAAACCGATGTGGTTTAATGTCAATTTGCAGTCGACAATGGCACAGAACGACGCACAAGTGTTCCAGTATTTGAAAGGCCATTTTATAAGCTCTACGATTTTTGTGGATAGTTCATATGGTTTGGTTGAGCCTCCAACCAAGAACAAAATGCATAAAGTTGCCAATTTTAAGGAAAGCAGTTGCACTCTTGATGAATACTACAACAAATGAAAACCCTGGAACCCCTCTCCCCCCCCCCTCTCTCTCTCTCTCCTAAAATAAAGGTACCAGTAACATGATTAGCGATAAAAGTCTGTTTAAGGTTAGTTTAGGGTTTCAATTTTGATGCAAATTAATCTGGTTATAAAACAATAATCTTTAAGTTTTGATGAAATGAATCAATAACTTGCGGGAAAGAACCAAACACTTTTGCTCAAAGTTGCGAATTACTAAAGCTTAGACATCAAGTTGGAAAGATTTCAAGTCGAAGTTTCAACGAATCGATTTAGAAGGTCACCATGGGCTAATAGACTGAGATGTGAGTCCAGAGGGAGTTTTATTCCGCAATTTACCTTAGAACAAGCATTCGGAAAGACATTTCCGGTTATTCTCTGTTGCGGTAAAAACTAAAGTTGAAACAACTTTTAACATAAATTTTAGTGCTGAAGAATTATGTTTCCCAGGCGACTTACTCTTTATTATTCTAAACTATTTCGAACCAAGAAAACACAACAACATAAAAAAAATTCCTGGATCATTTTTTTGGGCTATGAAGATTGGAGAACAACTGCAAAGTCTTTAAGGTCTTTAAGGGAAAAAAAGACATCAATAACACTATTAATAACACTATCTACAAGACAAAAATTTGGCGAAGGCAAAAGTAACAAAAATGCCTTTTCGACGAGTGAGTCAAAAAAGTGACTCAGCTCAAATTAAAATAGTTTACTTTTGACATGTTCCTTCAAAATTATTACAAAACTTTGTTTATCTGAAGTAATTAAAATATTTTAATACGAAGAGACTAACATTATATTGACCCATGATTCAACGTGCTCACAACAAAATCATCTTTACAAAAACGTTCCTCGAAATAATAACTTCGAACCGAGAACTTTTCCACTGCTCTCCGGTCGCCTTTTGCTGCAAGTGCAGTTGGGCTCTCTACTCTAACTCTGAATTGAAGAACCCAAACACTAAGAAACAACGATGCAGAATAAACAGCAGAAAACCATTAAAGCTATAATTTGGTTTTGTTGTATTGTCTATTTGGTAAAAGACAATTTTCTGATATGACTGTACTCATTTCCGTGGATTAGCCTTTACAGACAAAGACAACGCTTAATTGGCAAACAAGTGTGCGAATGCTACTCTAACACGGTTGTTGCAACACTCAGGGCCAAGGCATTTGTTGAAAAGTGGATTAGTTTTAATCAGTTGTTAGGCGAAATTTTCTACTGAGATTTTTTTTATCTAGAAACACGCCCGGTCTATTAAAGTATTATTGAAGTTCAGTCCAAGGAAATCCAATCACGTAAACCAGAAATGAGAACCCAAAACAGTCTTCAAGGAAGTAAACCAAAATCGCGGGTTAAAAATTTAACTCTTGCCTAGAGTTTACCCCTTTTGCGAAGTGCCGGACCCAGGGCCTTGATTACGGAAAGTGCAAAAACGATAAGCGACAGTGCACTGGACAAATCTAGAATGGCTCCATACAAAAATATAACCTATGTAAGAAAATATGGCATTTTATAGTCGTATGATAAATTGCAATCCTACCTTCGAGTCAAGTCCACTTTCAGGGTAAAAGGAAACTGAAAAATAAAGAACAGTAAGAGTAGCTTTAATTGAAGGTTGAAAAATTGTTAATTGAGCGCTTTAAAACAACACAACGTGTAAGAGTACTACAACATAATGTAATGAAGCACCTTTCAACAATTTGTAGAGATCGGTAAAAAGCGTTGCTGTTCCTCCGAAAAAACACACTCGAATAATACTTGTGAGTCTGTATGATAACAGATAAACACACAAACAGGTGGCTAGATGTTGTAATAATAATAATAATAATAATAATAAT
>JAOBRG010362849.1:0-12450 GCA_027574985.1 Umimayanthus nakama | reverse complement strand
AAAAAAGAAAAGTTTTTTTATTCCAAATTTTGATAATATTTATTTTTTGAAAACTATTAGCTGAAAAGGAAGGTATTTTAAAAAATCCCGGGAATAAATACTCTATACTACTACTGTCGTTATTGTTTCTTTTGCAAAATAATTCGTGGAAACTAGGAAAGTCAACATTTGAACAAAATTTGTTCTGGTTGTTATTCTGTTTTATTTTTTACTAAATTAAATGAACCTCAATAAAACAATTGAACATTCCTACAACATTCCTAAAACACTGACACTAAAGCTGTAATAGGAATACCAGCATTTAAAATACACAGTTACCCAATTCCGCACAATAATGTTAACACAATTACAACAAAACACAAGAAAAACACGAGGAAACAACACAAAACACTACAGAACACAATACAGCAAATTAAAGCAACACAAAACAAAACAAAATTAAAGCACAACAAAACACAACACAACCCAACAGGACAGAGTAGAACAAAACAAAACAGAACAGAACAGAGCAAAACAAAACAAAACAAAGAAGAGGCAAAAACAAAACGGAACGGAACAAACCAAAACAAAACAAAAATAAAAAACAAACGGAATAGAACGGAACAAAACAAAATAAAACATAGCATAACACAAGACACACAACACGTTTTTATGTACGATAGTTTGTGCAATGCTATAAAATGTAATCACTTTTAAAGGTTTCTCTTTACGTTGGAACGGATTAAAAAGCTTGAGATTGAGGTTTTCGCAGAAAATGAATTAACATTAAATAAAATTCTAGTAAAAAATAACGCTTTCAATGCATCCAATAGTTTGCGAGATACGACGAACGAAAGATTTTACCGGAAGTAAAATTGTACGACGCGGTGTACTATGTGAGTTTCAAGGAACATGTTTCGGCTATAATACGAAACTGCAAAGGATCAACGCTCCCTCAGCTTTTAATTTCATCCCGTTAAATTTGGCAAGTTGCTAGAATAATACTCGAAGATGAAAACCGTCCTAGCGAATTTTGAATTCCGCTCCAACAATTTTTTTATGACTCAAGCAGAGCTCATTTTTATGGTGCAAATGGTAAATTTTCTTCAAATGCCTGCAGTAAGTTGAAGACGGTTTCAATCAAATATCGCCAAGACGGAGCAAGAGAGCAAATGGTATTTAAACTGATAAATAAGCTACAATGGCGTAAATTGAGATTGACAGCCTTATTGACGTCTAGAAGTGAAAGGCTTATTTTGAATTATGAAGCTCGCATTCGTTTAAAAAACAAAAGGTTTTTGAAAATATTTTCACTGTCATCTTGATAATTTTACAAGCTTTCCATTGACATAAAGACATGTTGGTAACCGATGCAGATTAACGAAGCAACACATACGATAAAATGAAAACACCACTCAAGGTGAACGGTAACCTTAACATGCCTTAAGGCCCAGTCAGTTTAGAAATCGTGCTTTTACCGTACCGTACCGGTGTCTGGCACGGTCAAATCACGGTTGCCATTTAGGCTGCGTCCACACTGCGCCGGATAAATTTGAAAACGCATCTTTATTTACAAGGTTAGGCCTTCCGTCCACACTACGCCGGTGAATTTTGTCACCGAAAACGGAACTTTTCGAAAACACCGGCTAGAGTGGATAAATTTGAAAACGCCGGCTAAATGTTCTAGTGTCGACGGAGATCTTTTCGAAAACGATGCTTTTCAAAAACACTGACGTCACGCACATGACCTAACTTCATGAACATCCAAAATGGCGGACAATGTGATACCTGCTGCTTTCTTGTTTTCCATTTTATCAACTCTACTTCTTCTACTAGAGTCGAACAAAGTGCTCGACCATATATCTGGGAAACTGCAATTGCCAATTCATCACTTCCGGTACTATTTTATCAAGTGGACCAAAAACAAGGCGGTTTAAACCGTACTTCAATCAACGACGCTTTTGGATGAGACCTGGGCGTACAAGATCTTTCGAAAGACATGAAACAACACAAAGCAAAAAAACTACGCGCACAAATGGCAGGAAGGCAGGAAAAGCGTGGGCTGTTAGTTCGCATGCTCAAAGATTCATTCAAGCGTTGTTCATCGTTGCAGTCTGGATGCGGATCTTTTTATCCGTTTTCCAATGTGGACGGAGATCTTTTGATGCGGATCAATTTGAAAACGCTGTTTTCAAATTTATCCGGCGCAGTGTGGACGCAGCCTTAGACAGTACTTACGATAAGTTCGGTCAATGTTGCTTTTGTTGTACCGCACGCTCAGGTTTACCGCGCCAATGCGCAAACTTTGACATAGATTTTTAACGTGCTTTCACCGCGCCAAATCGAGATTTTCTAGTTCAGGGCGATGAAAGCATTGTATCTAAACTAGGCCTAAGGTTGCCGTCCACGTTTGAACATATCAAAACTTAGAAACTGAGATTCTTGCAGAATATAAATATATATTAAATCAACATCTAGTAAAAACAAAAAAGTTTTTCACTACGTCTAATACAGTAAAAATCCATGAGTAAGAACCTGTATTTTAAAAGGGTTCTTACATAAATGGTATGTAACAAAAAATCTCGGATCATTAGGCTCTTAATAGGTTCTTAATTTCTGGTAAGTTTTACATTAGCACTGAATGTCAATTTTTAGGAAATTTCAGACTTCTCCAAAGCAGATGTTCATTACAAGTGATTACCATTAACATTGTATGATAGTGATAACTAAAATAATGTTCATTTGTAGGTGTCTCTATGTCAGCCAAATTTTTTTTACAAAAATGGTTATTATATTTAAGAAAATGAAGAACCTGATTTTAAAATTTTAGGTTAAATAGGTTCTTATTTTGAGGGGGTATTTTAACCTAACTGGTTCTAAAAATTTAGGTTCTTACTCGCCGGTTTTTACTCTAGTTTCGCAAGATACAACGAACGAAAGTTTTAACTGAAAGTAGAATTGTATGGCGGTGTCATTTCCGTCTAATCTGACCCTGTGACGCCATTTGCAAAACCGTGTACCATTAAGCCTGTTCTGAAAACAGTACTTTGGGCTAGGAGTGAAATTTAAGGACCTTCTGGAGAGAAGATTACGTCTTTTAAACACTGAAGGGTAAATCACTAAATGCATAAATTTTATTTGTGCCTTGTATCGTGGGTGGGGCTGTGAACGACATGACATACGTTTTTGCAGACGTTCTCGCCCCTGATTGGTTAATTCCAGGGACTCAGATCAACTGGTTAGGAATGAGTTTCTTAAGACATGTTTTGGTTTAAACTACAAAATTGCAAAGGATCAAAGCTCCCTCAATTTTTTATCTCTTGCCGTCGAATTTGGCAAGTTGATAAAATAACAACAAAAGATGAAAACCTTCCTGTCCATTTTCGACATTCCGCTCCAATTACTTTTTATGACCCAAACAATTCAGTTTTGTATGCAGCAAACGGGAACTTTTTTCAGATGCCGACAGAAAAATAAAAACGATTTCAATTAAAAATACCGAAGACGGAATAAAAGCACAAGTGGTACGACTGGAAATTGATAAGCAAATTACAAGTGACGTAAACTGAAGCTGACAGCCGCATTGACTTCTAAAAGTGAAAGGATTAGGTTGAATTGTGAAGCACGCATTCATCTACAAACAAAAACAATTACCACCGCTAAGTTCATTTTGTAAGTTTATCACTGATATACAGGTTTGAGGGTGTCCGATGCGTATTAACGGAGTTTCATACGAATACTGAAAACACCCCTCGAGGTGAACAGTAACTTTAACGCATATATGAGATATCTTGTAGATCCTTTAGCTCCACCCTCGAAACCGTAAAATAATGTAGGATAATTATACAACTTACTTTTCGCACTTTTCTGATAGCTAAGGCTGTGCAAATGAGTGCGACGGTGTTAAAAAACAGCGACACGCCAATCGGAATGGCGGTGAGATAGATACGGCCGGACGGGGAGAGGTAGCAGAAGTCTCGTTCTTCGTCTAGGTCTGTAAAGAGTAACAGAAGCGGGTGGTTAATGAGAAACCGACAGGATTCGCTCTTTGTGATCTTATCCCGTGGTTAATCTGGAGTTACGCGTCATATATGTAGACAAAGTACATATTCTAAACTATTCTTAGAAACTGAACCAACTTTTGAGACCTCATTCATGTTAACCAACAATTCGGGTGTTACAGTTGTGTGTGTTTAAAAAAATTGTGTGTTGTAGAACTGTGACATTATTCAACATTTAGTCAGGTTTTTTCAATTATTTTTGAAGTTAAGGGAATTGAAATGCTCCACAATGCCTCTAAAATGTCACTCTTCTAATTCACACACAACAAACATGGAGATATAGAACGCTTGTTTAGGAGTCAAGTTAAAGTGTTTATGAAATGAATTTTTTTTATTACCTCAGTGGACAAACCTTGTTAAAAAAAGAATAGCGGTAACAAACTTTTTGTCTGATTGTTTTATGGTTCCAAAGATATTAACATTTAGCAATTTCAGCTGATGACGTCACAGGTGTGACAGGCATATTTGCATTTTATGAAGTGTGCTGGAAAACCATAACCCTCGGATGAGTTAAAGCCAAACTTGGCCTGGTGATAAATTTCGAGGTTTTCTTTAAAATACTTACTAGTTTTCGTTGTCATGGCAACAAACTGGGTTCCAGGCTAAAATTGTGAATTTCTGAATTAATGACCAAACCAGAAGCTGTGCAACAATTTACATTATAATTTTTGTTCTTCTTACCGTGTAAAAGAAAAAACGGGGATTTGATTAAATTACCTTGTTGAGAGGTTTTAGAATAGCAGAAAGTTTTCTTTTTTAAAAAATGGGGGTCTGGAACCGTTTTGTTGCCAAGACAATGAAAAATTGCACCATTCTGAGAAAACCTCAGAATACATCATCAATCCAAGTTTCGGTTAAATTCATTCAAAGGTTATGGATTGGCAGCAGATTTAAAAAAAAAAATACAAATTTGCCTGTCATACTTGTGACGTCACCAGGTGAAAACATTAAATGTTAATATCTGGAGAACCATAAAAGATTATGACAAAATTTTTTCACTACTTTCCTCATTTAGCAAGGTCTCTCTACTAAGGTAACAAAATAGCTCATTTCACAGCCACTTTAAGATACGATCATATAAAGAAAACTTTCTTTTTGTTTTGTCAGGCTCGCCAAACATTCGCAAGATTTTTCTTGTAGCGCTAGCCGCAAGAAATATCCTTTGTCTACATCACCGTTTAGTCTTGCAAATTGGCTGAAATAAATGCCTGTCTCTTTACGGACAGACGTTGCATTTGAAGTAAAGATATACAGTATGCTTCACCATAACCCATCTCCAAGGCTCTACTGAAATCCAGTATGATTCCTCCAATCACAATGACCAGCGGCATCCCCCAAGCAAACAAACAGTACATACAGAAACGTTTGTTTTCCTCTTCACGGCTCAACTCAACGGAAACTAAAAGAAAAACAAATAAATTATACATTGAATTTAAGTAACAATCCAAAAAATAGATAAACGTCTTACAGTTTCTTTTTAACCTCTAGTTTCACGTCAGTTACGTTTGCAGATGTGGTTTATACCATTTTCGGAGTGTTCCCTAGTAATCTTTGAACTTATTCAATATGCATGTGTTTTAACTTATTATATGTCTAGTTTATGTCTATGGCTCCCTGATTTCACGTATAAAAATTGGTCAACTCTAGGTTCGTAAGTAGCCGTATCGACCTCTGGCTCTTGATGACTTGACAATACATTCAATTATTTGTTTCTTTCCCGGAATAATGAACAAAGCGATACGATAACATCTTATTTATGTATACATGTTTGTTGTTTCTTTGGTTGTTCCATTTACTTACTTATAAGTTTTTTAATTATTTATCTAACTATTCATCGACAAGGGCTAAATATGCAATATAGTTAACAATTTGTACCCCTAAAACAGTCCGAATCGTTTTACCTATTGAGGTAAGCTTCTTGCTGACGTTATAACCAACCACACTCATCCAAGCAAACACCGCAAGTAACGCATAGTGGAGGGACCCAGCGATGACGTCACAAACCATCCCAGTTCCTAACTTGTCAGATAACAGAAACAAAAGCTGAAATGTCAGTAGCGCGCATGACAAACTAATCAAGTTCCTTCCATATAGGGATCGCAGTTCTCGGAACAGAAAACGAGTAATCAAAAAGAAAACCAAACTGGTTACGGAAACGACTGAACCAACCACTGTAAGAACTGAAGACACTGAGCTGTTTCGAGGGGAAATGGGACTAAAACTTCCTTCTCCTTTAGTGAAGTTGGCACAAAATAAAATAGTACCATTAATTCGAATATAGCTGTCGTTGTTGTATAAAACTTTCTGAGGCGGCAGAAACGCGGTTCCGTTGTCCGTAACCTCAGTGGCATTGAACGTAAAGCATCCAGGACACTGCGTGTCATTTCTGTTGTCTCTTGTAAACCCGCTACTGTTGTGTCTGTCCAAGAAGTGCCTACACAAAACCTCAAATAGGACAGAGGCTTCGATTGTTTTGCGTTTCCTACTAACAGTGGGTTCTTCTAAAATTCGGCTTTCCTTTGGATTGAATGAAAAAATAAGTGAGAAAGACTTCATCCGAAACCCAGTTTGGTAGAAGCACCTAAAGTATTGCGACCGAACACCTAATAAACGACCACAGTGCGGGTTCTTGAATCGCTTTCTATCAGGAAATGTCTTCACAGGCAACACATATTTCCTGCACAAGGACTGGAGATTATAACTTAAGTTCATGGGCTCGTTGAAACTTTCAGCCAGGTTCGCTCCGGGCTGAGGAATGCAAAATTTTGCTGAACGAGGAGGGTGCTGTATAGCGGACCAATTGTAATTATTAAGCAACAACTGTAACGACTTGTTATTTGCGCTGTCTCTCTCGATTTTGTTTTCAAACACGACTTTTACATTCCAAAACGTGATATTGGTTACATCATTACAAACAGCACAGAACACATTGACGAACGTTGCCTTTCTTTGGTAGTCGTATACTGGTACAGTAGTCACAGGATCCTTCGCATCGTGGCTGAGACAAAGTTTCTGGACTTCCTTATTCTTCCAAGTGTTGCGGCATTTTCCCATCATAATATACCCTTTCGTGGATTTGCTTCCTGGAGGAGTGATACATTCCATCGGCGTTGACACATCTTTGTTATGATTGCACCTATGACAAAAGACACTGTGAGCAATAGTATTAACAAGCTTTAACCTTGTTTAACTTCTTTACCTTGCACCATTGCTAGTCAGTAAGGCAGTTCGGAGTTTCAGAAATACATGCGCGCGTCGGGATAAAATGAAATATTAACGAAACTTAAGAAAAGAACGATAATGAATTCTCATCCCGCTTCATTGCGTTCCTTTGTTAAAGTTCCATGAATTTTATATTTATCCCGACTCACGCATGTATTTCTAAAACAAAATTCCCAACTGGCTTTTTTTAAAAATGTGTTTTCAAGATTACCAAGGCAAAATGTACGTCGTTAATCGAACCAAACGGGCCCGTAAACAGCTCCACACAACCGTCCAGATGACTGAGGAAACACCCTCCCGGCCGCATAGATCGGTAAGAATAAATAACAAGCTGATGATTCTCGAACATTAACACCAGTTGTCAGGTTTGTTATTGAGGGGTACAGTTTCCCACTAAATTTGTATTTACCACACGGCTACAGTTTTTTATCACCTATTTGCTTTATGAGAGGATAATTATCGGAGTAGTCCTGAAATGGGAACAATTTTCGTATTTAATCTGAGGACCATAAATGTTTGTTCCAAATTGTCCAAAGACCTCCATCGTGCATAACTGAAGATTTAGGGACTTAAAATAATAAAACTTTGGTCTTTATTAAATATGTATAAATGTTTTGTATAGAGACCGATCCGCAAATAGCATAGCTAATCGTGGCGGATCGGTCAAAATAAACTTATATGATAGATAATATATATATGTAGTAACTACGTTTTATTTTGGTTGACTTTTATTCTAAAGGACATTCTTAGTTTTTATTCATGTGATTGAACTTGAACAAAAGCTAAACGAAATGGGTAAAATGCTACAATTATGAAATTGTAAAGTTGTTGACTCGGCGATAATGAGACTGAACGATAAATTGTTAGAGAATGGGATTCAAGGGGGGTCAAGTTTGGTTGGGTAAAATTTCTCTACATATCGGTTGCATATGGTTTGGGTTTAAAAAAACTAGAATCAAATACTTCAAATACTTAATTAGTTGTTAGATCTTTTGTCGATGAGTACAATGTCAACGGCCTTTACGGGAAACAGTTTTCTCTTCTCCGTTTGATCCTGCGGTGGGAGAGTGGAAGAATTGTCTAAACGATCATGTCAAACGTCCGTTTGTGGAATAATTGTAAAATACTGTGTAAATAGGAAACCTTTCAGAAACTTGATAATGAAAGCTTGTATTCAATGATTAGATAGCAACAGGTTTTATGGATTTAATACTTAGAGATCGTTAACACACCAAAGGAGGTAATCAACACAACAGTCGCCCAACGACGAACATTTACTGTCACAGAAACACTGCTTTTCTTCCTCCCGTTCTTCTGGCTTATCACATCGGTTCTTACAGGACATAAAACTGACTTTGTCGTCGCAGCGACGAAGAAGACCACTTTTCTTCATTTCTAAATATTCTCGGCAGAGCACCGAGCTGTTTGACGACAGGCGTTCCATGCACAAACC
Source organism: Umimayanthus nakama (assembly GCA_027574985.1). Taxonomy (NCBI): domain Eukaryota; kingdom Metazoa; phylum Cnidaria; class Anthozoa; order Zoantharia; family Parazoanthidae; genus Umimayanthus; species Umimayanthus nakama. The sequence continues at coordinate 3,735 of JAOBRG010362849.1, read as the reverse complement.
TGGTGATTGGTAGAAACTGCGAGTTAATCGGTAATTTGAAGATAGCTTTGATTAGGGGTAAAATATTTACTATTATGTTATGTGGCTTCTAACACTTTTAAAAAAAGGGTGCAAATACACCTTTTTTGTCGCTTAACCGGGTTACCGTTTACCTTAAGCGGTGTTTCCGTTTTCCGTACGTAAGTCCGTTAATACGCATCGGGTACCTACAAACCTATATATCAATGAAAAGCGTATAAATTTATCTAAATGATGGTGGAAAAATTGTTAAAAATTTTGATTTATAAACGAATGCGAGCATCATTGTTCAAACTGTTTATTTCACTTCTAGACGTCAATGGGGCTGTCAGTTTCAATTTCAACCATTCCTAGTTTGTTTATGAGATTCAGCAAAATTTTTACTCTAATTCCGTCATAGCGATTTTTAATTGAATGCGTCGTTAATTTCTTTCAGGTGTTTGAAGAAAATTCCTTATTTGCAGCGTACAAAACTGCCCTGATTGAGTCATAAAAATGATTGGAGCGGAATTTCAAAATTCGCCAGGACAGTTTTCATCTTTTGCTATTGTTTTTTATGAACTTGACAAATTTGACGGCATGAGGTTAAAATTTGAGGAGCATTGATTCGTCGCGTTGTCGCAGTTTTAGCAAAAACAAGTCTCGAGAAATTCACTCCTTAAGTACGCCGCATTTCATACAATTTCCCTTCCAGTAAAAACTCTCGTTCGTCATATCTTGCAAACTATCAGACGTATCGAAAAACATTTTATACTACTAGAAGCTCATTTAATGTATTTTTATTTTCTGCAAAAATCTCAATTTCGAACTTTTGAACCGTTCCAACGGTAGCCTTAGGCCCGGGTTAAACGTCGAACTTCACATGTGCCGAATCTAATGCTAATGAGTAAATTCTATTGTTCTACCTCATTTGCATTATATTTGGCACATGTGAAGTTCGACGAATGTTAATAATACCATGAAACGTGTAAAAGAATCGTTTAGGGGGTTTATTTTTGCGAATGGACACGCTAGTGGTTTTTGTGACAAAAAATTCATTGTGATAACGTACCGTTGTAATAGCCTTGCTAGAGTCGATACGCATGCTTTTTTTTCCCTGGATGTTCCGGAATTTATTCGAATATTTTTAAATAAAATAAACCGGGCACTGATGGTGCAAGAGAGCCTTCATGACCTTGGCGCTCGTTGCCTTAAAAACATTCAAAGGAAACAGAAAGATTCGTAAAATAGAAGTTCCGAGTCAACTTGTGGAAAATCTATGTTTTTGACAGAAATTCATTTCGCGGTTTGACGAGTCCTTAAGTACAGGAAAGGCTAAAATCGTTATTATCACAAGCTTTTATTTTTGATCCTTCTGTAGACGGCACGTGCGACCACCGGAGATTCCACGGTCTCGCACAAAGATTAGACAAGGTTTTAAAAAGTATTCGCGCGTGTCACTGGGATAACTTTAGTCTGCAGTAGGTTCTGTCTGCGCCGTGTCGAGAAAATATATGTGCAAAACATATTTTGCAATAGTGTTTGCGGTTTTAAAAGAACTAATTTTTGAGGAAATATTTTTTAACCGAATTTATTTTTAGCGACAATTCATTTATCCAATTCGGCCAAAAACCCTCAAAAGGTGCAAAACTATTTGCAGACGGTCGGCGAATATGAAATTATGATTGTAAAACAAACTAGAACTTTATTCTATTTTAATAACATTGAAAGCGACCAAAATATCATTTAACTTAATTCGCTTATTCTGTTAAGAAAAAAATCGAAACAAATAGGGTAAAAACCAATCTTGCAAAACATTATAAATCCTATTTACTGATCCAAACTTCAGTTTGCGTTGAGCTTACAACCAATTATAACTAATGACGTCATCTAATAAACCTCAAAGCACGTATTCGCTTTAGTTCACTGTGTGTATTGCAAATTTCATTTTTGCTGGCTCAAGGATCCAGGTTTGAGGTTGAAAAAAATCTTGGAGGACAAACTCCCCCCTTGGACACCTAAGGGACAATTCTTTTCTTATTGGATTCTAACAGTTAGTCTTACTAAAATGACAGTCGCGGATTTCAGAGAAGACGATTTATATTTTAACAATAACAGAAACATTTGAAATGGTTTCACATGACACTATCTCTCTTTTGGTACCAAAGTGTCTGGCTTGTTTTACTGATGATAAATTCATTATAAGGATAGTTCCAGAGTTGCTTCTTACGAAACTTGTACTTTTTTAAAACAATTTACTTTCGTTTTTACTCAGTCGATATTGACAACTTTTAGGCTAGATTACGACTAATCTATTTTGGCACCACACTACTAAGTATTTTATTCTTCGGGCCAACATCAAATTCGTCTAAGCACATGTAATTGTAATCGAAACTAAACCATTCCGCCTTGTTTACAATGTTTCACTCTATGATTGTTTGGCGTTAAAGTAATTGTCTCCATACTACGGTTCTTCTCAAGTAGTTAAAGTAAAACAAAAGTATTGAATGAAGTTAACTTAAATTCATTGATTAATTAATTTAACTTAAGAATTGGAGGAAGATTGAATGGATAATAGATATAGTTAAGTGCCCTTATGATAAATTATAAGTAAAGCACTCCAAGAATTCAGTTGATGACAACACTAATTAATTGGCCTGGTTGGCAAGCCGTGAATACTATGTTACAGTGCTGTATCCAATGCTATTAAACTGAAACGCGATACATATCAAATGAACAATTTCTTGTATTCCATATACAAAACTGCTACTTTCCGTAACAAGATTCTTTCATTTTAACTGAAACTTTATTGATCCGAGGCGATCTAATCCGACAAAAAAATAAAATAAAATTCGGCGCACGATGAGCTGAAACTCGTGATCTTGTATATAGTTTTCCATTCATTTCAAGGGATTTTCTTCGTTTAATTTCTAAAAAACAGATCAATTGAAGCGATCCGTCTCCCTTTAGATTTGTGCCAGAAATTTCCAGCTGAATCGTTCTTTTGTTGATGCTTTTTCACATCAAGAATGGTTGCATAAGATTAATTGCAATTCTAGACCAATACTGAATGTGTTTTATACCATTTAACCGTCAATATGATGTGGCAATTAAAACTCAAAAATAGGAAAAAAAATTCTGCAGTTTACAAAAACCAATATTTAATAGTAATGAACAAAGTATACATTTGTTATTCAACAAAAAAAAAATCCGCAAAGACACACTTGCAGATTTCATCATATATTTGCAAGTACAAAAGAGAAACGTTTTTTTTACCTAAGGTTTTCATGTATTCCTTGTTTACCATATTTCATGGTATTATACATCGTTGTGTTATAGATGTTACAGGAATATTGTACATTCCAGTTTACATAAACTAAATGTTTTGTAAAAAAGCTTGCAAAATACAGCAACACTTTAGTTACGTTACCTTTTACTGCTTACTGAACACAGTTAACACGCTTGCTGGGCCTGTCAATTACTGTTATGAAACATTCCGCTACAAAACGTGCTACGCGCGACTGACGAAGAACAGCTACAAGGGCATGCTCAATTGACTTCATTCCGGAGTAGGCATATACAGAATAAAAACTTTTATTATAAACTGCAGTGTTTTACAAGGATTTCTACCACCGAGAAATGTGGTATCTGAACACAGGTAAAAATACGATATTTTTACATGTGAAACTATAAACCAATCCTATTTCAGTAATTTGTGACGTAATGGTAATGTAATGG
>JAOBRG010362838.1:0-12450 GCA_027574985.1 Umimayanthus nakama | reverse complement strand
TTTTTTTGTTTGTATAGGGTGCAGTGTTTAATATGCAGTTGACCTTTTTTATGTGGTGACCCTTGTGGGCCACCGTACAATAGACCAGAGACAGAGGGTAAATATACTGAGGATATACCCCAGAGACTCCGCTCATGCAACTATTTCTTTGACGAGGGTGCCAGGTCGTATATTATATCTGAAGAATCCCTGTCTTAAAACCAACCACCGAAAAATATCCTTACTTTTTTGGGATACCGCAAAAAATCCCTGAGCCAGTCTTTTTGCACGATTATAAATATAACTATTTGCTTTATCATATCATGGGGAAAGGACCCACAATAAACTAAAGATAAACCGGCAGAGGGTATAAACGCACTGAGGATATAACCCAGGGACTCCGCTCAACTATTTTTATGACGGGCCCGGGATATCAGAATCTTGTTCGTGTTTAACCTTAAAATACCTACCTTAAAACTAACCATTGGAAAAAAACTTACTTTTTTGGCAAAGCACAAAATTCTTACCTAAGCCGGTGTGTCTGTACGAGTATATATGTAACCAGATAATAATTAACAGTTATTCTACGAGACCGCACTGAATATTTGCTGATAATTGTTTTATTAAATACAGTTTTATTAAATACAACAACAAGTTATTTTTCACCGGCAAATATTTATTTGAAAATAAATTTGTGTCTGATCTTCAAGCCAAAATTTCAGACCCTACAACTTCCCTTGGACCTCCTCCCCCAATCATGCCAATTCTCGTGCAATCAGCCTGGGAGATAATATCTAGGGCACTAAAGAAGTAGACTCGCAATAGACCAACGATAGCCAGAAGCTAGACTCGTAGGTGCCACGCACAAGAGACCGAGGGTAAACAGAAATACAGATAATATTTGACTAAAACTTGACCAAAGTCAAGGCTAATCAGAAGTTCTGCTTTCTTCTCGGTCTACACTTTTTTCATTAGAATAATTTTATAAGAACAAGGCTCAAATTTGGCCAAAAAATTAACAAGAACGTAAGAGCAATCCAGGTAGGAATTTGGAATAATAAATGCAAAGTTTACTTTTCCTAACAAAATTCTCAGTATTATTTTCTTCAAACTCGACCGTATATATCGAGCGTTGAAATACTCCAAATGTTGAGCTCGATCGAATTTCATTTGCGGTTAGTTCGGCCGTGATGATCATAAGTTGTATTTGGAATACTGTAGGAGTTGTTTTTTACTGTTGTTGTTCTTATGAGTACTTTTGAAAATAAGAACAGCTTAAGAACAACGTTGGCTGAAATTTCCTAAAAAGCTAACTCAGTAACTGAGAACAATGAGGCTCGGCAAAAAATGTAGTGGTTCTTATAAAAAACGCGTGTATCCATCTACCTGTAGTCTAATATGACTGTTCCTGAGTCAACCTTGGTCTGTTGTGTCCCAAGTCTAGGCTATGTGGTTTGTTTTTAGCCTCTCATAGGTCTAACCTTGGTCTATTGTTGGTCAGTTGTTAGTCTATACTTGGTTAACTGTGGGTCAATTATAACATATTATGATTTATCTTCAATCTAGCCTTGCGAAAACTGAGCGTATCTGAAGTGTCCGGATAGTGACGATAGTTGAATGGTTAAAGAACTAAATTACATGTGAATCTCTTTCCGAAGCTCTTTCATTACTTCATTACATCTAATTCTAATTGTTATATTTGAAAACCTTAACGTTTCGCTTCACCAAACGATTGAGAATTAAACAGAAATAAGTCATCAAAAAATCAAACTGATTTTTCCACTTAATAGGCGAGGACCATCGTAGTGATTAAATACACTTGAGATTTTCGTCAGACTGAGAGTTTCTTAGCGGTTCACAAAAACTCTCAACGCTTCCTTCAACAACCTCAAAAATGTTCAACTTCGTGCCACGTGCTTACACAGCTTATGTTGCAGACTTTGGTTAAAAGAAAACAAGAACATCGCTGAATGGCTTTTGTGCAAGAGAGTGATTTTTTACTGTGTTCTTAAACGTAGACAAAGACAAAGGCAAATGGAAAAGAACATTGATTTGATAGATAGTTGGGAAGAAGTGTATTTTTCAAAGGTTTTTGTTCAGTCAAACGTCGAAAGTGATCGACATGAACAGAAATTGTCGGCATCAATAGATCTACGAGCAATTAAGGTTAAACCACAGCTAAAGACTATGCCATGACCAGTTAATATGACTCAAGACCTTCGAGCAGGTTTTGTTCATATTTTGTTGAAGTCAAACGAGCGAATCATAAACAACGGGGAACTGGTGCGAGGCTGTGGACACGTGACCTACTTTATAAATAACATTCATTTCGAAGCCATCTCGAGAGCTCTGTCTGAAATTAGGCGAGGAAAAACAGGTAAAATCTCTACTTGTTGTCTTTGTATTGTTACCATCTTCTCCAGTACGTTAGAGTTTTACTTTATCTTGCTTTTGTTGAAGTTAGATTCTTCGTTTCGCGTCTTTTTTTGCCGTAATCGTTGTTTGTATTTCGATCATGTTCGCCGGTTAGCTTGTAAGCTGTTGTTTATCATGAGTTGTCTGGAGACTTCAACACAAATTCTTCCGTCTGTGAAGTAAATCAGTGTGATTTGTGCTTCCTTCTCTATTTATTAGCTTCATTAATGACAAAAGTAAGTGTCCATTCTAAAAATGGAGCCTCAGAAAAGACATTTACTGTAAATAAATACGAACTTGGACTGAGGTCGCTATATCTGACCGGCCGCCGATGATGGCTTGAAAATAGTTCACTGGCATGCTCAGCTCTATAATGTTATGAAAGTATTCTACAACTCTACGTTAACATGACGTTCATACTATTCTAATGAAAGATATAAACAACCACATAATTCATTGGCTTCATCGTGAGATGAGTTTTCACGTATCATAACTTGGGATCTTTTCATTTTTTTATTTTCCCGTGGCACTTAACCGTATATATCGTGATTTTTTAACACTAAGTTAGCTTCCTCGGTATATTGAGACCGTATCCAGAGTAAAATACGAGTCGTTTCAATTCGATATGCAATCACGAATGTGTACAAGGAACACCGGAAAAGTAAACTTTGTTATTTTGAAGGGGTTAATTGGAAGTTTTGAGACAACACACTGAATATTCGAAACGGACTGTCTAACATTTTCGCGTTTCGATTTATTTGTGTGTTATTGCACAATAATCGGGTAGCAACTTTGTCGCCACTACAATAGCTTTAATAGCACGGAAATTGAGTCATACAGCTGAAGACTTTTACCAAAAAGACAAGTTTAAGTTCTTCGGTCTTGTCAATCAAAAGCGCGGTCTTTTAGCTCGAATGTCCGGAGAAAAGTTGAAGAAATTCGGACATCAGCCAGTCCAGCCGAAATGAAAGCTGATCTCTGCAAATCAATAATTTTAGTCCTTCACGTTTTTCTCGGTCTACTAAGAAAACTTGTTATTTTCGTAGTTCTGATTTCCGATGTGAGAAAATGACTTTTGCATTGCTGTTTTTAGTTTCGTAATCATTTTTCTTTGACAACTGACCAGCTCCATGTAATAGTACTAATACTTAGTTGTATTTTCTAGTTTTTCGACAATCAAGTCAACCTCAACGGGCGAATAAACAGTAAGTGATTAAGGATGTTTTAGAGTTTCAAAAAATCTATTTTTAAAATAAGAATAACCTACAGCCGGTAAGTTGATCATTAGAGAGAACTGCAAACAGTTTTAGCTAAAAAAATCGCCGCAGTGGTCGGTTTATAAGAAACATGTTTGACTGAGCGTATACGCTATCTTTTTCAATTTTTACAAACTAAATTTAGGTCCGGGATTTAGGTTTACTACGTCTTCTGTCGGTATAAAATATTAAAAAATATCTGTAGAAATACTTAAAGTTTAAACAACATTTGCTGTCAGCAATCTAATCGTCCTTTTTTCTTAAAATAATCAAACCGATCAAAAACTTTTTGTATTTGGTATGATTTGTTCAAAACGTTTTAGAGCTTAAAGTTTTCTAGTCTGGTGTAGCACTTGGACAGTTTAGTTAATGTTGAAGTAAGTGAACAAATGAATTGTCATTTCGCAGGTACAAAATCTGAACTCTGAAGAATGTTACGACGAATCAAGCTGCCAGATGTAAATCCTCACATCATCTGTGTCTTGTGCGGAGGATATTTAGTAGACGCCACAACTATCGTTGAATGTTTACACTCGTGTAAGTTGTTCAAGAATCCGAATTCACTTGTCGATGTCCTATGGCTATGCCGTGCTAACTCGCTACGTGCCCTCATATGTTGTTTCATATTTATCGAGTTTATTTCTTGCAAGCACGAAAGTCCCAGTAACTTTGACGATTTGCGGTTCTGTCTTGAAGCGGTAGAGTGGCGCATTTCCCCGAACGTGAAACAGACGTGAAGAGCAAATTGTAATATTCACGGAAGATTTGCATACAGTATTATAAAATTCTAAGACATGAAATACCAAATGGTTACTTTTGTTATGAGTGGGCTGCGATCAATTTACGGCAAACCATATTGTGGGAAATTTTCTTAATGTTGCCTTTAGAGTACAGACTATAGTATAGGAATCTAACGTTGATTTAATCGGGGATGTTAGATTCTAAAACTAACAGAACCGCAGCCACGCGTTTTTGATGACTTTACGTGAGCGAACCTGATTGCACTGGGAATAATTTGATGGAGTTTGTCATCCGTAAAATTATAGTGTTTTATATTCTTGAGATGATCGCGCCATATGCTTGAATTGTATATCAAATCAGTGACAAGCGCGGCAAGGGAATAAAATGACAACTGAACACACAGGAGTGCAATAACCACAGAAATGGAGTTAAAGATGGCAGCTGTCTGAAAAGGTTTATCTTAGGACTTGACTCGAATCCGTCTTTGAGCCAAAACATTTCCACATCGTAAGACACAGCATCATTTGATACCCAAGAATATCTTACAGAAATTGCGGAAATATGTCTTTAACATGCATCGACTTTAAAAGCCACGTGTGATTGCAGCTCCACAACATTGTACTGTACAGGTGCTGCTGTTCGTAAATTACTGGTGCTGTTTTGAGGAAACTGCCATGTTTGGTCCGTGGTACTACTGTGGCGATAGTCGATGCCATTTATCTTCATTCGGCAGCAAGGAAACTAGTCCTTGAGTTGAATGTCGTCATAGGAAATATCAAGGTGTATGTGTGTATAATTATCTGTGCGTTTGCTTCTGGCCTGGTGCGGCACTTGTAGGAATGAATATCGTATGCTGATACATTGTGTGTATAACAGTATAAAACATCAGAGTGCCAGCTGTCCTGTCCGCTCGCAGTTTGTGAACAGTTTCATTCTTTCCTCCTTCTTGTGTAGGAATCGATTTCACTTATGTAGCGACCGCAACTGAAACGTGTGAACTAGCTTTTGCTCATCCACGAAAACTTTTCGGAACATTCGGCATGAAAAACTGTAGATATCTAGCTTTGGCTAAAGTCTACTTTGGCTCTCAGTCCTCGAACGGGGAGAGCATCATTTAACCCGTTCATTTAATCTTTCAACCTTTTCTCTGAGTTTTGTGATCTCGGTGAGAGACACATTAGAAGGTGCCAACATTTTATTGCTACCAGCTGTCGCCAGGATAGCTGAAGAAGTTTTCCTGTACAAAAATATAACTGTACCTTTTTTCACAAAAGCGTTGTTTTAGAAAGCTCTACACTCTTCTTGTTTCACCAAACCATTTTAGCGAAGGACCCGGGGTGTTGCAAATCAGTGCTTTGCAAATTCATCCTCAATTTTTTTTGACCGGTTCCTAATATTATTCATAAAATAATTGTTCTAGTTGAAAAATCGAAATCTTATAGATCTCAAACAGAACTTGAGCCTTAAAGGAGATTTTAACTTGTTCTTAAGTTTGAGTAAACGTTTGCCTAAGCATTCTCATAAAGTTTCAGCCGTTCTTGTAATGTAAAAGCATACAGTATAGGGTATATATATAATATACTGATTAAAATAGACACACTTATATTTGATCATGTAGCTATGACAAGCCTGATGTGACCAGACTTTACAGGTGTGCATAGGTTGACGTGCTAACAAATTATTGTGTGCGAGACTGGCACAGTTGGTAAGATCTTTGATTACCAACTAGAAGGTTCCGGGTTCAATCCCTGGCCTGGTCGAGTGTTGAACTTTGAGTGACCTCCTTTCGCCACAGCGCTCATGGACAGGAAAGTTAAGCCGTTGGTCTAGTCTCTTGACAGGCTATCGGGGGACTTAAAAGAACCCACACACTTGTCACAAAGAGTAGGCTAATGCCGGTGTTGTGGGCTGTTTACGGTCAAACCAGGTCAAGCGTTTTACCCAAGAATCAAGATTTGATTTTGTTGTTCATAAATTGAATTCAATCTTCGTTCGGACTTCTCAAATATAAATCGAAAAACGTACTTCTCAAATCAAACATTGATTTGAGTGGTTAAATTTGTTTGGATTACTAAACAATAGCCGTCGGGTGTCTTCTCCCATCCACCTCCCGAGCCACGTCCAGCCTTCTTCCTTGGCTTTGGTTGATAGATGAGACTTATTCATTTGTACATAAGGCTGGCTATCTCCATGACTATTCTCGCACTGGAATAGAGATGCAGAGAGGCTTTCCAGGTTCGCAAACACGGCCAAACACATTTCGTGACATTCTCGAACGTTTAACTTTATACGACCACATTGTTCGATACTTTAATCAAATTTGGACATTCAAATCGAGAAGTCTATTTTTCGGTTTAAATTTGAGTAGTTTGAATAGAGAATGGATTCAATTCTGAACAACAAAACCAAACCTTTATTCTTGTGCAAAGCGCTTGTCCTGGTTTGAGTGTAATAGAGAGGGCCACTGGATCATCAGTGATTTAAAATTATTGTCGTGCGTCACCCTCGGTAAATAAACAACAACAACAACAAATTTATTTAGCACTCAGATTCAATATTAATACAAGATTCAGAAAAACAAAATCTAAAATGAAGAAATATTTACAGGTTTGAGTGCAGGTCATCCATAATAACCATAGGGGCTAGTCTAGATGGATGGCCATTAAAGAAAAAATTGAAAATTATACAGGGTCAGCAGATATAGGAGTGCTATTTCGTTAAAGTTACACAGTTAAATTGAATACACACAGAAACAAAAAAAAAACATGACGGAATGAAACAAGAACATAAGCAAGAAAATTAGGAGTAAATAAAGTCGTTATTGTTGTTATTATTACTATCATTAATGTTAAAATATGAAGTACATGGCTAAAAGTTTGGTTTCATATTTTTTCAATTTTAGCGACTCCTATGACACTGTTATTATTGTTGTTGTTGTTTACTATTGTTATTGTTATTATTTTTATTACTATTATTATTGTTATTATTATTATTATTATTATTATTGTTGTTGTTGTTGTTATTATAACGGCCGGGAAAAAATAAATGAGTAAATTAGTGATGCAAATGTTTGTCCTGCGACAACTTGGTTTAGACAAACAATATGATGATTGAAAGATAAAACTAAAATATTTGGTAGCCTCAATTGTTCAATAGAAAGACTGGATACCTCTTCAGTTTCCAACGGATAAGTTCTTGTCCAGTGCCGGATAAGTATCAAAAAGGTTGGCCAGTTTATCCTCTTAATAAGGTTTTATCCGTGCTATCCAGCAACTATGAACTACACGCTTTGTCTTTTAAGCTTCTCGCGACTTTTAGGGCGGGTTAAGGCCAGTATCGTGAAATGTGATTGTCTTCGATCATCAAAATTAAATAGTAAAAAATTGCCTTTTGTCAGAGCAAAAACTGCTCTGAAGGGGAAATTAGTAAAAATTGCAGTCACCATTAACGTTATTTGCGTATGGCTTCAGTCTGCAGGAGTTGTATCGTGAGTTATCTTCGGACGTCGTACAACTGTCCGGTCTGCGATGTCGAGGTGCACAAAACGAGGCCGCTTTTCAACATAAGGTGTGTACAGACATGAACACGTATGCACTTATATTTTAGTCTTTTCTGCTTCTTTTAGAGCAAATATACTCTAGGCTATATTACGTTTTTATAAAGCGTTTGTTTTTTGCTCATTCACAGACCAGACCGCGTCCTGCAAGATATCGTGTACAAGTTGGTACCGGGACTATATTACGGTGAGAAAGAGTTCAGATTTACTTCAATCATTACAATCTCTTAATTTCTTGAGTAAGCAAGTTCTTTTGTTAAAAATAACATTTAACGAATTTTTACCTTTTTGTTGTTGTCCTGTCCTTTGCCCTTTTGTTTCTATCTCGCGCTATCATGGTTATCGTCATCATTGTCAAATTCTTAATCGTTGTCTTTATTGTCATAATCATCACTCTCACTTTGGCTCTTACAGTCTTCGTAACTTTCTCACTAAACCATCATCATCTTAATCCTACCACTATCGTCATCAGTATGATAATGATCACCATCAACGTAACTGTAACCATTACCATCACAACCACCAACATCATCACCTTCACCATCATCGTAACCATCACCATCACCATCATCACCACAATATCCACCACCATCACCATCAGCGACACCGTCACCGTATCCATTACCGTAACTATTACCATCACCATCACCACCACAATAGCCATTATCACAGCCATAATGTCACCATCAGCGACACCATCACCATAACATCATCAGCGACCCAGTCACCATCAGCATCACCATCTTCACTATAGTAGCCATCACCACCATCACCATCACCATCACAGCGATGACAACCACCGTCGCCACCGACATCCCTTTTGTCTAGGTTCTTTGTCATCTGAGTTTTGGTTTCCTTTTGTTAATCTTGTTCACGCTATTTTTTGTCTTTATAGTAATTTTGTCTTGTTAAGTTATTGTTTATTATGTTTGTTCCATTTCCACGTTGTTTAAGCTTGCGTTCTGTCTTTGTTGCAGATGAACTCAAGCGTCGTAAAGCGTTGGAAGCCGACACCAGGCCAGAAACCAACCAGCCAAAAGCAGTCAGTGGTCAGTATCATACATTAACACTATACCCAGAGTCACTCTGCACAATTAATTATTAGTCTCTTAGTCACCGAATTATAGTTGTCATTTAGACTCTTTGAACAGTTGAAACGTCGTAGAATTAACGCAAGCCATGCAAGCCAGTAAACCTGTTTTTTACGTGCAACGGAAGAAAAAGCACAGAAACAAAAGCAAGCACACGCTCCTTGCGTCCTTGATGGCGAACCTTGAAATAAGCTTATCATTTTAAGTCACTTCCTTCTACCTCCACCATTTTGTCTCTTAATGGTTGTATTGGAAAGACCCATAAGGAACCTTGATTGATTGCGTCGGTTAGTTAACCGAAAACAGCCCTCAAGTTTTTTCTTGCGGTTGCTTCATGTTCCATTTTCAGGAGAAAAATGTCAAATCAAGCGCAAGAGCAACTGCAGGAGAAAGAAAAAATTCCGATCTAATAAAAACAAAACGTATAGCTCATTTTAGGTGCAAATTTGTGTTTTAATAAAACAATTGTTTTTATTCTTGTAACTATCTTTACGTTTGCGTCTCATCGTCTTAGTTTTGCTTCAAGTTCGTTTTGACATGCATTGAAACAACTACTTTTGCCCTTAAGTAGTTTCTTGCTGTGTGGTTTGTCTGTTCATCGAACATGATTTTTGGAGTTTTTTGTTATGTCGGAGCGAAAAGGGGGAGGGGGGGGGGGAGGAAAGCTCGGCATTTGCAATTTTGATTTACGACTGTTCAGCTGTCTAATACTACATTACTGCATTTGAAGTAAAATACTAGAGCAAGCTCTTTTCCCGGTCCAAGTACCGTTCTGCTGATAAGAATCTCTGACTGTTCCAAAACAGGCTACTAATCTACGGCAGGTTAGCTCACAACAGTAGCTAGTACTCATTCATACCGCTAAGTCAACAGGAATAAGTCGAGTGGAGTGTCTAGCTCAAGGAATTAACTCGGTAGTCAGGCTGGGGTCCGAGTTCATGACCTTTGGGCTACGAGACAGACACGTTAACCATTTGACCTCTGCACGGTCGAACATTCTTTTAACGTATATTAATTGAATAATCGTTACAATCTCACGTTTAGTTGAAGGTCAACACGTTGCTGTAGAGACTGACATGAAGGAGAATGTGAAAATAGAAGAACCGAAAGAAGAAGCAGAAAAGAAGATAAATGAAAATCAAGATGAGGAACTCGCGTCAGAAGACAAACAGGAGGACGGCGTTCGAAAAACAAGCGAGAGTGATAGAGACGGTGTAAATAATAGCTCAGAAGGTTTGTAAGTGTAATACGTTTGTTAGTGCCGATCCCGCGGGAGGAAACAGAGGAAAAGCAGGGAACGCGTCGAACAAACGTTAACCAAGCTTACAAACGTGGTGATTTTCAGTTTGGGGCTACGAAAATTGTTGTGACCCCCCTCCCCCCCCCCCCGCCACTTAACGTGAAGCTTTATAAAAGCAGTTATGGCCCTCCCCCTCCACTGCTCGGCTGTATTTTTTGGTATCAATAATCAGTTTTACCAAGTATGTGTGAGGTTGGCACAGTTGGTAAGATCTCTGACTATCAACCAGAAGGTCCGGAGTTTAAACCCCGGCCTTGTTGAAGGTTGAATTTTGGGTGACGTTCTCTCGCCACAACGTCCGTGAATGGGGACGAAATGCCGTTTGACTAGTTTTTCGACGATCTATCGCGAGTCTTAAAAGAACTCACACATTTGTCAATAACTTAGAGTAGGCTAATGCCGGTGTTGTGTTTAACTGTCACGTGCAGCCCTTGCAAAATGCAGTGGTTTGAGTATAACATCACCATGTTTTTTATGCAGTTTGCAATGAAGAAAGAAGCGTTGATAAGAATGGAGACTGGGAGCATGCGCAGTGTGAGCAGGCAGCACAGCAACAGAACTCGGGTGAGGCTGAACTGAGATTTATTGTCAAAGTGTTCTAATTGCTTGACTCGCCCATCTTAATTGCTCTTTCCTAGTTCATTGTGCTTTATATTCTTACATACATAAGCATCTCTTAGAGGGCGTGCCTCACCAGGCAGATGTAGATGTACATTGGGTTTACGAAAATCTAAGTGTAGGGTTTTGAAGATCAGTGTTTAGTATATAATAATAATAATTATTATTATGTGGCTGAATGATTTCGCGTGCTGCGATTGGTCAATTTCAGGTCTGTAAGTAGCCGTACGGACCGCATTCTTTCAGTATTAATTGTTTTAACACTTAAAAGTGCTATCAAGCTTTAGTAGGAAATTCTTAAAGTCGTCTAAAGACCGAAAAAGAAAGCAAGGGGATTGTGACTGAAAGACGTTTGTCATTGAAATGGAAAGTCGTAACCAAAATCAGATTACGAAATTTTTCTTTTATTAGTTTCTAGTAAGTTTTGGTTCTGCTTTAATCTTTGTTAGTTTTGGAGTTACTTCAATCTTTGTCTTAATCTGGATTTTCAAAGTGCAAAAGAAGATTATTGCATTATTTCCTCTTAGTTTTTAGTTAGTTAAAAGTCGCAGTTCAAGATGTACTCTATGGCTGTAGAATTTGTAAAGCGTGAAGCAGTTAAAACTAAACTCGTAAAAATAAGTTTTATAACATAGAGTGTCTTTACGTTATAGAGGAAGTATCTGGAGATGTGGACATGCCAACAAGCAAGAACAAAGCTGCGAAAGGAGGAGGGTGTGAAGAGAGCAGCGAGAGACTGGATAAAGGAGACGCGCAAACCGTTAGTGATGAAGGCGCTGTTAAGACGGATGACGTAACAAAAGAAGAAGTAAATAAGTCAGACAAAGGGGATGAACACAACAAGAAAAACGGAACTGAAACACAGGACGAACGAAGTGAAAACGAACAGGATATAAAGGAAAAGAATGGTATCGAAATTGAAGATCCCGTATGTATCACACTGGAGTTTTACAGGTTGGTGAACAATGAAGGGGACTGAGGGGCTTAGGTTTGCATGGTTGTTGAGAAGACAAGCGTTGAAATCATGCCGAAAGCAAGTTTGCTTTCTAAGACTGACGTATCCAAGCTTGTAGCAAGAGCTTGGAGATGTGATTCTTTGTTGACACCTCACAAATTTTCTCGACAAAAGTTCAAAACATATGATTATAGGGAGCGTGTGAACTATAGAATAATCCATACTTTTAATAACTAGTAGAAGTACTTTTAATTTTAAAGAATTAGGAAATGCTTCCTTGTGCCTCGACCAGTTATTGGAAGCACTTGATAAAATGAAAGAACAAGAAAGGAGCTAGGAAAAGCTTAACTTCCCAGTTCATTTAGTGTTCTTTAGTATTCTCAAGTGCTCTTTATAACGAACAAGACACAGGCGAGAAACCTGCCTGATCTTCACTTTCTTTCTTTTATTGTTTTGTTTAATAGTTTTGTTATCTGACCATATGTTCTTTTTATTAATTCTGTGGAATACTTTATGTTTCACAGGGTTGGACGAGCAAA
>JAOBRG010362827.1:0-12451 GCA_027574985.1 Umimayanthus nakama | reverse complement strand
ACTCGTTTGATATCGATGTGAACACTCGAAGATAAATTCCATATCTCCGCGCGACCATGTATTATTCTCTATTTCTTCATCGTTATTTAAACTTGTTCTGTATCATCCTTCACGATCTTCCATAGCCCCCCTTACCCATGACCTGTTGGGGCTCCTACTTTCACTAATGACCTCCTCGCCCCTTTCTCCATACATGTCCTTGGCACTTTAATTTTTTTACAAACTTCCTTGTTACCCCTAAACTTTGATGCCTTCCACAACCACTTTTCCCTCTTTTTCCTTAAGACTTTTGAGCCATTTTTTCTCTATGTGACAGGTAGCTTCAACAGCAACAAAAAAAATTCTTACCTTGGAGTAACAAATTCTACAAAAGCTTCGTAATACTGCACTCCTGTTTCGAGATTTGCTGTTTGTTTGGTAACTGATTCGTAGATGTCTGGCAGCTCATTTAGTAGGTTCAGGAGCTCTTTCTTTACATGCTCACCCTAGATGAAATAGACAAAATGAGTTTAGTGATAGAAAAATGCAAGTTTTGATAGTGGTTCTTCGGTTTCAAAGTTAAATGGTTGTAACATCACAACTGTCATTAAGATAATTTCAAAAATTATTTTTCTGCCCACCAGTACATCATGCATGTAACATACGGTAAAGCTGGGTGCCACATTCAGAAAACAAGGTACAAGATAAGAGCCATACAAATCAAAGTTGCCACTGTTTACTGAATGAGAAATTCAATGAATTTTCCAGGAGTATCAAGGACCTTTTCATGCAAATCCAACACCTACAAAGTACAAATAGACATTGAGCTTCATTTCTGCAGTGCAACACTACTGGTCTGTGAAGAGTTACGTGTAAATGCACTCTTTACAAGACTTAGAACATGTTCTCAGCTCTGTTTACTTCTTTTCATGCTTTCATGTGCCTTCTTCAATTTCTTCTACTTGTCCCTTGCACTGGCACGGTTACTGTTTGATTTAGCAATTAAGCTTGACTGCAACTGAATCTTCAAAACTTTATCAGCTTTCTCTGCAATCTCATTTGCAGATTCATCAAGAGAATCACAAACAGTCACTAGCTTTTATTTCTTTCTTCTTAGCTTTTCTTTTTCCTTTTTCAATCGGTTTCGTCTTCTCACCCTTGGTCATTTATTACTTCTTTTGCTGTTCATCTTCTAAGTTCACCATGTATCTTTGCTGAGCCGCTGTAGCTGCAACTACAAAATCCTTGTAAATGATTTCTTGTCAAGGCTCAACTGCAGATCACAGATATGCCTTTTTGCAACAAATGTTCCTTCATGTTTTCTATCTCAGTTTGCTGGTTTACTGAAAAGCCATTTTCCACAAAAACAGTTACTTGCGGCAAAGTTATCAGATCTCAATGTAACCTTTGTCCTGAGACATTTGTTCATGTAGAAGAGTATCTACCTTGTTAGGAGTGGGATTAAACTCTGCAAAAAGGGATTTGGTTACCTGCAACAACCTTTTCCTTAATCATGTTTTACTCTCTAATATATTACGTCACAACTTTGGTCCCTTTTCCCTCTTCTTTCCCTTGAGATGCGTCAAGGTTTTCTTTTAATTAGCCATTTGCTCTTTTGCTCTTTTGAAGATGCCAACTTCCGAGGATCAAGGATTCAAATAATAGTTTGACTTCTGAAGAAGCTTCGCAATAATGGTCACCAAGCATTTCTTTCTGGAAATTTGAACTCTTTAACTTGTATCTCTGTTGCTTTTATTTGATGCTGTTTTATCCTTTTTGGCACTTACTGACTCGGATGATTTCTGGTTCTGTTAACCTGCACTTGTAGAAGTTTATCAATGGATTTCACCTCCTTCAATATGTCTATGCGAATAAATCTGCTTTTTAAGTTCGTTAGCAACATGAATAAGTCTGAAGCAAGAAAAGCCACCATTGGCTTATTGCAATAAAATTGTTTTGAAATGGCATAATATTCTCTTTTGCCACTGCAGTCAGGACATATTTTATCTTACAGTAGCAGTTGGAAGTTGGTCATGCACAATTTTCAAAGTATTTTGTCTTTGTTTCAGGAATCTTCATTTCTAATACTGCTTTTAGCATACAGTATTTCCCAATGTAAAATGTTAAATGCCCTTCCAACAACATCCTGTTTTCCATCAATCTTGTCTTACAGAACTTCAAAGGCATGGGTCCACCATCACACAGTGTTGTAGTGTCCTTCAGCAGCTGATGAAGTTCTTTGAGCAAGCTGTTTACTTATCAATCAGTTGCTTCCAATTGTTTCTGAAACAAATGGCTAACTATATGCAAACTACAGCTATCAAGGCTGATCAGTGAGAAGCATGGATGGATATTTGCAACAACTGTGCTGCTTTCAAGTACCTCCTTAACACACCTTTGCTGTAGTCGCATTTACCCTAAACTGGGAGTCAAAATCTTGACATTACTGAATGTCCTTCCCAAAGGCAGACATGAAAGCCACCTTGCTTTGTCTGAGTTTTTGACAATTAAATTTGGATCAAAGCAGGGCCCTAACCGGCGCCAGACAGGGGGGGGGCAAATGCCCCCCCTAAATTTTGGACCGGAAGTAATTTTTTGTATATCAAAACTTTAAAAACCACTTTTTATAGTATAGCAAACCAACTTTGAATAATTTTCATTGCTTGAAAATGCCCCCCCTCCCTAAATTTTGTGTCTGGTTATGGCCCTGCAAAGAGGTAACATAACCATCTTTAAAACTTTTTCTTTGATAGCAGTTGTTTGAAGCCAAACTTGCTGATGATTACGAACACTTTGTTTTACACCACATTTGAAGTTCTTGAAAATTAATATTCTGTTTTTAAGTTTACATTTTTCAAGCATGATGATGGATCAAATCAAGAAACAAAAGAATAAACTGTCAAGAACCCAAAGACGTGCGACAAAACATGTGCAACGAACCAACCGTGGAAATAACACCCAAACTGAAATCAGATTGACTTGGAGAAAAATGGATGTGGTTTTTGTTCTGGAACATTGTTCCATCAAAAATATTTTGATGAACAGCTTGTTTTTAAAAGAAAGATGTTTTGCCCATTCAAGGATTTTAAGGACCATGACCAAAATTCAAGGATTTTCCAGGGCCAGGAATATTTTTCCCTAATTCCCGGACTTTCCTGGAGTTTCAAGGTTCGTGGCAAGCCTGACAAATATAAAGTACATGTAAAACACATGTAGCAACAGGCTCAACTTGCACAGCATCAAGCTGTCAATTATCATTAACTTTTTATAAGTAAATTAAAACATTTTTTCAAAAAAAATCTCTATCTGTATTTTTATAACCAAACAGCTAAAATACATAAAAATTTCATAATTTTAAATACAGTCCAATGGTTATTTGATTTCAAGCAATTTGATTGGTTCGGTGGTCACCGTTTATCAGCTCATGTTCTAGTGATTGACTATATATGGTAAACGCACGGTTGTGAGGCTGTCATGTGACATTTGATTCAATAGAAACAGAAGTTATTTTTAAGTCAGCATCTTCTTCAGATAAATATTTGCCGGTAAAAATTTAAAAAATTTATTTAATAAAACAATTATTCTACTCGAAGAATAGTTGTTACTTATTCCTAAATAAACTTTTTGTTAGATAAAATTATTTAATTTTTTTCTGGTAGAAAGCACAGATCTCTAAACTTGAAGGATACAACAACATATGTAACAAAAACAATTAAATTTATTGCTGCAGTGTACCTTTATTCCCATCTGTTTGCAGACTGTTTGATACTTCTCCCTAAACAAGGCTGCATTGGTTGTGTACTCACTTTCCTTTCTTGTACAGTCCTGTGGAAGCAGTAAACGCAAGTCAAAACGTTTTGAAGAACATGGACACTTATAGAAGGTCAAGATGAGTTTTCTTTCCTGGTTAAGTACACCCTCAAAATTTCGAACATCGAGACTCTCTAGCCTTGCTGAAAACATTTGTTTGTGGGATTGTTATTTTTTTAGAAATTAGACTAGACAGAAAGACAGTTTAAGGGTTTGCTTTGGTTGAAAAGAAAGTTACTTTAACATAATGCCACACTGTAAACCCTTACCCTTTGTGTCTGCTGGCACTTTCCAATTTGTCTCTTCAGGGCAGGAATGTCATAATTGACATTTCTTAGCAGCAGGTGAGCAGCTTCAGCTGAAACACAAATAATGAGTTGCCCTCTACTCTGAGAACGAAGAATCCAATTGGATTAAAACACAATACAAATAACCAAAACCTTAACTCTTAAACTGACCACCTGTAAAGAACATACAATAGCATATTATTAAAAAGTGTCAGTTATTGTTACTGTTATTGTTCAATGACCAATGGAATACTTCGTTCTCAGAGTAGAGCCTTACTGCAAATAATTGTGAAGCATTCTGGTAATGAAAATGAAGCAGCTAGTCAGTTCTATCTTCCAATATAAAAATTGTTCCAAACTGTTTCTTGGGTAACATGCATTTACTACAAGTCAACTCACAAATCAGACATTCAAGATTTTAACTATAATCTATTTAAGAAAGATGGATAACAGCTCTTTTCTTGGTTTATCAAGTGGTTAGTACAACTTTCTAGTCAACTGTTTTGTAGTACATGTAAGTACAAATATACAGTGAAGGTATGATAGCGAGTGTGTAAGAGGTGGAGACTGGATGAGAAATCCTCTTTATCACTGTACAATGTTAGGACTCAATGCTAATCTGAGTGTAAAAAATAATTTTAATTAACATCTTTATGGCCCCTTTTCCATATAACATGCTCAATTTTAGACACTTTACAATGGTTGATCAGTTACCCCCCAGAGCACCAAAAGCATAATTATTTAGGTGCATTTCCTTTTTAGCATCTGCTTCAAAGTGGCCCATGCACATGTAAGCTGGTACTCAGTGAACTTCAGCAGGAAAGAAGGTCACTCAAATATTCAACCCTCAACCAGGTTGGGCTCGAACCCTAGACCTCTGCTGTCAACAGAGAAGGGCTGGTGTATACTTACCTAAGTACACATTGTCTTTCTCATACAACCTCACAATTTCTTGCCAATCCTGCACAGTTAAATGAAAAAGCAGATCTAAAGACATTTGTAGAAAGAGTTTGTAAATACGGAGATAATTATTGATGCAGTGAATGCACGGATATGTGGTGAAAACAAAACATACTCAGTATTAGTTTACACAAAGCTTGCTAAGGTGCTAATTAAAGTTAGAATAGTTAGCTCAATCTGTGACAACTATGAAAAAAACTTATTAACTAGTCCATGGTTGTTTAAGGGTATCATATACTGTAGGAAGCACTTACCTTCATTCGTTTGGATGAATAACCTCCAAATATGTTTTTAGAGGATGCTTCAGACACCTTTAGGAGCTCTACAATCCTCAGGCAGTGAAAATAATTGATGTCTGCAAGATTCAATTTTTTATAAATTATGAGCTGTTAAATTGTAATTATATTTTCTAAGCATTTTGATATTTATTAGAATTACCCAAGTCTGTTAAAGTAAAGCTCAAGTTACAATACATACAGACCAGGGCCCCCTTGTCGGAACATGGTTTAAATTAAAACCAGAAACAGGCAAATTTTTAAATGAAGTTTATTTTTATGGAGACACGCTTCCGGTATTTCTAAAGTACATGACTGTATACTCAGTCAAGGAAAACACAATTATGTAAACCAGAAAAAATTGCCAAAACCAATCTTTAACATGGTACAACCAATTGTAGTTTAAAAATTTAACCCAGATTAGTGCTAACTCACTTTTGAGCAACCACACTCAGAAAAACAATTATGAATATTCAAGCAGTACAGCATAGCATCCAGTGCTATAAAGTTCATCAAATTGTGTTCTCTACTCACAGGCTCCTGACAGCAGTTGCGTCATCTCATCAACTGGTGGCATATCTTGAATAGCATTATTAATCTTTTCTCTAATTTCCAGAATTACTGCCTGCCATTTCAAATCACAGTGACGTCTGTCTAACAGCCAATCTGAAGTTCAAATACAGAGAAGCACTGACTATCATCAGGAGTGTTATAGAATGAATGTAGTGACTAATTCCTGCATAAAAAAAATTGATAAAAAGCAAATTAAATAAAATTATCAAATTCAGCTTCATCTACATACATGTTGTCAGGTGGGGACGGGGATGAAGTGTAATTTATTTTTTATCAAAGATGCAACATTTTTTACAAATACCATACAGTGTAGGTGGCTGTATTTTTATTATCCTCATGATAGACAGTGTCAGCCTTTTAGAACTTAGCTACAAATATATGTATCATCATCATTGACACATTCAATTTTGTATAACAGGATAACAGGTACTACTCTCTAGTTCTTTAATATGCTTTAATAAGACTTCTAAGACAGCATACGCTATACTCTTACTGAGATCCAATGCTAAAATAATGCAGTTTATAAAATATATAAAAAATTGCTGGTAGATAATGTATGCGTGAAAACTAAACTGCTCATCAACATATGAACCACAACATCTCTGAAACTTGCAGACAAAAATAGATTTACAAGTTTAAACAAACATTTTTCCATACCGTCCGCGTACAGGGATGTGGAGCAAGTAGTCTTGTGACTGGTCTCTCAATTTTCAAACGGGGACCCAAAAAACCCACACACTTGTAGATACTCTAAAGTCTAATGCCGGTGTTGTCACAGGCACAGTAAGTTGTGGACTGTAGACGTGTAGTCAAGTCATTTAATTTAACATGAACCATTGGCTGGGAATAACTATAACAGTGACCTTCCCAGAAATGAACGTGCTTTTGGTAATAGAATTTTTTCAAGTCGTTAGAAATCCCATGGATCAGACCTTCAAATTTTGTTACATCAATATGTGTACTTCTAAAAATAAACTAAATACTACTTATGATGAATCACGCAGAGTTGATCGACTCACCAAGAAGTTTGTTGTAATAAATATCAATAGGAAGCAGTTCTTCAGGTGTTGTCACTCTACTGTTCTCTCCCTGTTTATAAGATGAAATTACAGTTTGGTTATAAGACAGTCTTAATTATTTTCGAAGAGTTAATAAAAACCGAAAATGCACAACTCACCTCCATCTTATCGAACAGCTGGCTGGTGCCCGCGAACAGCCAGCGGGCGATATCTTTTCCAATCTACTTCGTAGAAGGACAAACATTTTGTCCTAAACAGAAAAACTCCCACAAGTCACTTCGGGGCTGATGGCAACAAGAAAAGGCGCGCGAAACGAAAATGTATAACAGGATTCTTTGATTATTTCTTCTTCTCCCACATAAATACTCTTAAAATATGATTGAAGGCAACCGAAAAGCTTTCCTGTCTGCTGTGGATGAAGCATCGCCGACAAGTTTTCTTCACTTCATCGAACTGCACGTAAGTATTTGTTAGTTTTGAAACACAGACGCTCGATTTGACATTTTAACTACTGGTTCTAGCTCTAGTCTGACTTTTAGGCCCGTTTCAAACGCCGTGCTACAGTCGTGCTTACTCACCCGAACATAGCAAGTTCGACTGTGGTACGACCTTAGCACGGCGTCTAAAATCAACCCGCGCCAAAGTCGTGTAGCACGGCAAGCTCACCCGTGCTACACGACTCTAGCTCTAGTTCGTTTTAGACGCCGTGCTAAAGTCGCACCAAAGTCGTGCTGAATTTGTTGCATAAATTATAAATGAACTACAAACGTGGTCAAACCGGTTTAGTTTTGATTTTCTGGAAACAAGGTTGCGCCGAGTCCGAACTTAGTTCGACTCAAAACCAAGTCGAGCAAAAGTCGTGCTACGATCGATCTAGCTAGTAGCTTGGCACGACTGTAGCACGGCGTTTGAAACGGGCCTTAGACGTGACTACCGCAGGGTCTGGCTACAGATCACCAGGGCCCAGTTGTTCGAAGGTGGGTTAGCGCTAACCCAGAGTTAACTCACGATTAAATGTATCTCCTTAATGATTGATTTTGGCTGTCATTTCTAATTTATATAACTGGGTTTACTTGATGTGTTCTTCAATACTTATTTGGAAAGACCAGCTGCATTTCTACTTCTAGATGAAGGAGTTATGATTAAAGTTTCGCCTAACCCTGGGTTTTTAAAATTTAACTCCCCTTCGAACAACCGGGTCCAGATGGCTGAAGGACCCAGAGTTGGAGTGCTAGCTGTTTCAAAAAATCCAATTGTTATTACATACTATAATATGTGCTAAAAACTGTATAAATTTCAGTGAATGTATTAGTTCAATGGCCACTGTCACTGTGCACACACTAGGCTAGTGACATGACTAGCTGGCACAGTCACATAATTATACTAGTGATAAACACATATATGTAAATAGTAAACGTTATACACTCACAGCTGACAAAAGCCATAGATGCCAAGTAAAAGTTTAAAAGGGTATCATTGTGAATGCAATCGAAAAAAGTAGCCAGGCATGAGATTTGCAACAATGAATGGTGACTAGTTATATGAGAAGTAAGAGTACATGTGTAATCAGTATTATTAAATACAGTCCAGTGGTTATTCGATTTCAAGCAATTTGATTGGTTCGGTGGTCATAGGTTATAAGCTCATATTCTATTGATAGACTATATGTAGAAATCGCATGGTTGTGAGGCAGTCATGTGACATTTGATTTAATGGAAACGGAAGCTGTTTTTGAGTCCGTGACTTCTTCAGACACAATTTATTTTCAAACAATTCATTACCAGTGAAAAAAAATGTGTTGTTGTATTTAATACAAGTGTATTTGATAAAACAATTGTTCTACTCGACCTTCTGAATATTAGCTGATTATAACAGATTCGCGCTCCACGCTCATCTGTTATTTATCAGCTAGTATTCAGTACGGTCTCGTAGAATAATTGTTAAATAAATGGCAAAGGTCTGACACCATCCCAGGGGCCCAGTTTGCCTTTTTTCTGCAGAAGGGTCAGAAGAAGGCACAGAGACACAAAGTTTACGGGTTGCAAAAACTCAGCTCAGCTCTATTTTAACTTTTTGCAGCTTTCAAAGAATGACTCATTTGACCTAGAAGAGTTCCTGCAGGCTTTGCCTAAAAAGGAACATGAAAGACTCTGGAATGGACTTAAGAAACTATGTGACGATGTTTTGAACATGTTATCGCTTAATGAAGACGAGGAAGATAATGAGAACTGCCAACAAGACACGGTTTGTGTTTGATAATTTGTATTATTTGCACTTCAATGCTATTGTCAGATGTTTGCAGCTTTTTTGCAACTCACTGTGCAACTCATTCTTTCTGAGATAATTCAGTTTAGATTGGCTCTTTTGCCAATTTTGGTCATAATGGCGACAGTACGCTGCAAAGCAGGTTGCAGTGTGCAAGCTACACAATGTTGCAAAAGTAGGAGACTCTGCTTCATCTTTTTCTGCAAATTGCTTTGCAATGTTTTGTTACAGTGCAAGTTTCAGAGAAAAGGTGTTATACCTGCAATTTCTTCTGCAACTTGCTTCGCTGTTTTGTTGCATGTTGCGGAAACCAAAATTTTTCCTTCTTAATAGCACTTTTTCCTTCATCAGTGAGATGAGGTTGAGTTTGGTCTATTCAACACACACCACATAAGGTCGGGTTTTAAAACATTACATGCAATGAATTGGACACTTTAATTGACTGAAACACACCTGTGTAATAGTGTTATATATGTACATGTGTTTTACTGCTCAGAAACAGCTTTCAACAATTTTGGACTGCAGAAAAACAGTGTACAAAATTAGGCATATTTTATGAACATTAGTTTAAACCCTGTGATGTACTGTTCTTTTTGTCATTTACTTGCATATGCTTTTTCAAAAGTATACATTCAAGTACAAAACAAAAAGGAGGTACAAAAATGTTATAATTTATAAAATCCAGATGACATAATATTCAGCACTCTTTTTGCCAATTGGAAAACCCAAACTATTAATATGTAAGTACTTTTTTCTACTAACATTGACAGTTTAAACTGTACCATTTTGCTGGTTTCTTTTTTCTTCTTCATTCAAACAGAATAAGCCAAAAAAATAATTAGTTGGTTAGCATCCCTGCTTGACTATTGAAAAATTTCCTAACCAATGATAATCTCTATTTTTTATTTCCATATGTTTGCTCTTCTAAAACGTTGCTTGAAGCTTTTTTTCTGCTGATGCCAAAGTACGAAACATATGTGAAAGGAAAAAACGGCACAACCTTGTCAAGTACAGTACAAGTCTAGTACAAGGTCAATTTGACACTTTAAAAATCAACCCGAGAATCTGAAACCCACTGAGTGTTTTTATTGTCAAACATTTGTTTCTGAAAGTTAAAAAAAAATAAAATTAAAAATAAAAACCATCCACCCGACCATAAAAATTTAAAAAAAAAGCATGCTAACCAACTTTTTTTTTGTTTGGCCTAATTGCAGTTTTTTTTTACAGTACTCACATACTTGATGTTTCCCATCTACTTCACTCTACAGTATATGGAGACACTTCTGCAGTGTCTTTATGGAATTGTGGTTGTTGCAACATGTTCTGTGTCCCTGGATGAACCCATAATTCCACAAACCCTTTTTGAAACATCACTCTATCTACATGGTATGTTTTATATGAAAATTTAGGTGACTTTATTGGAGCAGGTGGAACAAAGATTTTAAAATTACTGTTGGTCAAACATTTCACAACCAATCTTGTTTGAGCTACATACAACAAGTAGCTTTAATTAAAAGTAATGTGAACTACGTCTGAATTATTTTTTAGTGTATGTTAGTCCAGACATACATGAAAAGTACTTATATTGATATCATTATGCAATCCATAATAACAATACAAGAACTAGATTTGCAAAGAACAATGGAATTGTGCTAAATTTGCTTCTGTTTTTAGTCTTTTACTGGCCGGAAGGGGGTTTAAACTCAGGAGTAAGTTTACAAGTGCTCATTTCAGTTTTCTTCTAAAGCTAGTGCAGAAATATACATGAAGGAACAGTTAGGACCATTTAAGGCTGAAATACCCAATAAACTAAAAACAACGAGCCTCAGCCCAAAATGTCTGAGTGGAAGGAAAGAGTGTACTGTGTAGGACTTTTCTCACTTATTTTTAATAAATGGTTTATTGAATTACATAGTATAGTGTAGTTTCTTATCAGTGATTGTTTAGTTGATAATTAGAATACAGTGTCAGGCTGCACAAAAGCAGTGTGCATAGCGCCAGATGGCAGGCTAAAATGGGGAACTGGCATGCCAAAAAAAATATTTGGGTGGCAAAATGAATGGGAAAATGTCAAGCCAAAATATTATTGGATTGCTATGAAAAACAAAATTCCGATGGCACACTCCAATTTTTTTGGCTATTTTCATGCTGTGAGTATCACTATCAGCAGAGAGGAGATTGAAGTACGAATCAATTATTTAATTACAAAAAATTGTTGCAAATTTGTGATGAGATTTTCAGTGCTTTCAAAAAATATTAAAAACAGTTGGGTCTTTTAAAATTCTAATACTGTTTTGGTTTATTGACCTTTTTTCTTGTATTCAGGTATGTTGATGCATGTGGGCAATTTTGAGAAAATACAAAATGGAATCACCCAGTTGTGTGAAACATGGTAGGTAATTAATTTAGTCAAGGAATAGAAGGTATTTTAAAACAATCCAAAAAGGAATGGTGTGACTAAGTAAACATAGTTTTTTAAGTCAGTCTGTTATATGATAAATACATTCGCGTTCTTTGGATTGATTAATTAAGATTGTTAATATAGATTCATGATTTAGTTGTCAGTGTACCCTTGCAAAACCTGGATCACACCAATATAAAACGCTTTACCCTAATCATATTTAACCTAAGCTGTTTTGGTGCTATGTATGCTGTACATGTAACTTAAGAACAAAATATTGTTGATCTACTTGACCATCATCAGCCAACAGACCTTATCACAGTTTCGATGGCCATCCAGCGGGTAGGTAAAGTGGTTCAAAATAGGAGGGTTTGTATGGAAATTTGGCATCAAATGTCTTTTACAACACCTAATTTTAAAAAGGCTATGAATTGAAAACTAATGTTAGGAGAGAGGAACTAAATGGCAAAGTTTTGGGCATAATTCCGCACACCAAAGCTTCTAGTAGCAATCTGAATTTTTCCACATATTTCTCTGTTGTCAGTTCTGGTTCACTGGCGCAATGAAAATCAAAACAAAATTATGAAAAAATATAAATAAATTGTAAATACCGCTTTTGTGAGCGGCTACTTGCCATTTGACATTTTGGCATTAAGTTCCTCTCTCCTAACACTAAAGTTTTCAACTCATAGCTTTTTTAAAATACGAGTGTCGTAAAAGATATTTGTCGCCAAATTTCCATACAAACCCTTTGATTAATTTGTACCACTTTACCTACCCATCATGATGGCAGCTGAAACCATGAATGTATTGACCATTGATCATCAACCCTATAGGGTCCACATGATTACATGTATTTGAATTAAACCCCTAATGCTTACC
>JAOBRG010362805.1:0-12454 GCA_027574985.1 Umimayanthus nakama | reverse complement strand
GGGGGAGTGAAAAGAAGCACTCAAAAGACACGAAGCTGCCGCGTGTAGGGAGGAGACAAGGTTTCCCTGCCTGTTTCCCCTTTCCTGTTCCCATCACTATGCCGCCTTCCCCTCAGTTTTCTTTGACCCTAGACTTGTTTTTCCTAGCCTCGGTTTCCGCGCTCAAACGTTTGCCATGTTTTTTGGCGGCTCGACGAACTCAAGAGAAAAAATAGGGACTGCTCGCAGTCTATTTGACCTCTTCTCTTGTGGTTTCCGAGGATTTTCTTGTCGGAGTAGGCATGATATTCTGTAATTGAGTTCTCAATTTCAAGACAAGGTTCAATCTTTTGAGACTTAAAATTGTTTGTGCTTAGAAGTTCACCGTGACGTTGACTGATAAATCGTTTACTTGCTGTTGATCTTTTCTTACTATGGTGATGAAGGTTTACTCTACTGTCCCCTTTAGTCGTCCATTTCTAATTGCTTCTGCCTTTTAGCTCTTAGTGACGGAAAACATAAAGCCCCCAAAATAGCAAAATTGCTTTTCTTTCGTACTGTTGCTGACAGCTCTGCTATCTTCCGCTCCAGTTAATCCACTGAAACCCACTACTTGGAGGTATACTCTAACTCTAGCCCCTCTCCACATTTGAATTCCGAACGTTTCCAAAGATTTCTGAAGAAATGTTTTGTACGTTTCCAGTTAACAAATGACTTTGGAAGCAATTTATAGCACTCTAGCCAGTTGGCCACAGAATCATCGTAACTCTCATTTCTCGTGAGAATTGTGTGTTATTTCAGTAGCTGTTTGCAGCGTGCGAATGGTGTCGTCCGAAATCGGATTTTCAACCATTCTGAATTTTTTCTAAACAGTCTTCGTCGTTTCTGTTTTGAAAAAGATGTATATAAGTAGACCTGGTTTGCCAAAAACCTCAACGGGAGGTTGGAGACCTGAATTTATGACAGTATAACGTTTTTCAATTTTTCAATGATTTTCGCCGATGTTCATATTGTGGTAATTGGATCGCTTAGAAAGCTGCAACGCAAGTACCATGAAATGCTTCTAACCCACCAGGGGGAGGGAATGGGAAGACCCCAACGTCCAACTGACGTTAAGCGATACCAAATCGATTTTACGACGGCCGCCAAGGTAGAGCCACCATCTAAGTGAACACAGTTACTGAATAACAACAAAAACAAAAGCAACTAAAATGAAATTCTAACACAAAGTGCGCACGCCCCCACCCCCCTCCGTCCTCCCATGGCCCAGGAGCTAAAACCGTCCGCATGATGGGATCGTAAAATGTTTGAAACGATATAAATATGGTGGTGATAGTAGGGATTGACAATTTCGATTCACTTACCGTATAGCAGTTTGTGGACCCCAAATCTCAACACGTTTCCGGGGAATCGTTCCCCCTGATTCCACTCTGGTAACCTTACTTCTTCGAAATTTCTATGACCTAATGCTATCATTCAAACACCTGCCGGTTCTTGAGGTATGCACCCCCTAGGAAAAACCTTTGCTACGGGCCTGGGACTCAAACCAAAACACGTTACGGATTTTAAAATGAATTCAAACACAAGCAGGAAGTGAGCAAATCAAGTAAATAAACAAACAAACTTGCGAATGTAAATAAAACGTCAACAAGAAAAATATAGCGGATTATTTTAGAATCAAAAGCAAAACAAGTTTTTTTGAAAAGAATACCTTCAACCTCTTCTCCATGGCCTCCTGGGTATTTTTTTAAATGGGGGGTTTCGCGACCCGCCGTTTTGAAAATTAACCAGTATGCCCGGTGCCTCGTGCCAATGCCTGCTTTTGCCCGGTCACGTGAGGTCCAACTCTTCTCGTTACCAGGGTCTTCTGGGTGTTTTTCAAAATGGCCGACCAGGACAAGCCGTGATGTCACTGGTGTCATGTCATATGCAGCGCATGTGACAGTCTTCGGCCTATTTACGCCCACTCTGGAATGTGTGTGGCTCTCTCCGGCCAGCTGTCATAGTTTTCGTTGAAAATGAGAAGTTTAAAAGCCTCAGTGGCGTTTTTGTGTCTGCTGTTACACTGCCTTTGTCGAACTACTGGTTATGTGGTAAGTACTGAGTAGTGAATTAACTGCCACTTCAGTACTTTTTATACTTCGATCTAAATTTCTAATCCTCGAGAGACGTCAATGAGTTTACTTTACTGAACACCAAATCTTTCTAAAATGAAAGCGTATACTCTGTTACATAATTACACTTGAACACCTTCTAGCTGTTTGACATCACTCTATTATGACACAGCTCAGTTGAAATTCAAAGTCGCTCAGTTAACGTTCTTCATGCAATTTTAAAATCATGTATACAGTATACCGAGAATGCCATGAGTATTAGTTAAAGTTCTTGGCCAATTCAATTGTTTGGTCAACACGTCATTGATAATGCTTTTCTGGCTTATTTCTGAGGTTAATTAAATATGTACATATATAATTTCCATTCTACAGTATGATATACACTCAAGACTCTAGATAACATTGATATTGTTTTACTTTGCAGATTCAGATTGAGAGAGAAACAAGGAAACTTCCTCCAGCAAATGTTTTCCTGGATGTTCTCAAGAGTGCTTTGACTAAGGTACAATGTGATTATAAAAATGTATGATTTTTTGGCAGAAATGTCATACAGTGAATATTTTTCTCTTAAGGGATTGATCATTTGTTTTACCCCAGGGAGGGGGTGGGGTTGGGCAGTGGTTTTCCAAAAACTTCCAGGTATGGAAATTGTACCCCTCTCAATAAATGTCAACAAAAAACTTTACCTCCCTTTCCAATTAGAAGTTGGAAAGGGTGCCTCCTTGAAAATGCACTCATTCACCAAGCTACTTAAAATCATCTAGTAAACTTGTTTATTTGCTTTCTATATATTAAATTTGACAAATTATTTGAGTTTGTGTGTGATTGAATGTTGCCATAAGGTCCTGGGTTCAAACACTAGGCTGTGTTGGCCTTTAGTGCCTGGTGGTGCTTGGTAGATACATGTAGTTATTCAACATGGCGCCTTCAAAATCGAATGAAGATAAGTGAGAGTTCGAAAAATCTCTGAACTGGCAACAGCAACAATTTCAAGTTTTAGAAAAGTCAAGTAAACGGAAAGTACCTCGGATCATCCTTGCAAATTCTCAATAATAACCATGTCATGTTACTTCTGAAGTCTGCTTAAGACACTGTGGTATTTTTTGAGTGATAATAATAAATAGATGTAGAACAAAATGAAAACGTCTGTCACTCCACTCTTGAAAAACACAAGTTAGAGAAAAATGTACCCTCCCCCCTCTTAAACCACCAACCCCCCTGGGGACAGTCATGTAATAAATGATCTGTCCCTAAATACAATCAGTTAATATGAAAACATCAATTCATAGTATTGAAGCTTTGTCATCCCCTCCCCTCCCCTCATACTCCAGATGTTGAAGTTCTGAATTAAGCAATAAAAATTAATGTGTTGATCTCAGTGATTGAGCAGAAGGTGTGCTCTAAGCTTTTCCTGACCAAAACAGTTAAGGTTACTGTTCAGTTTGATTGGTGTTTTTGGTTATTGGAGCATATCTCTGTTATTTCATGACCCAATAAACCTATAATATCACTGAAAAGCTTGTTTAAATTCTCTAAATCACAGTTTTATTTTTATTTTGTAATTTTATATGTACTGGTAATAATAGAGAACAGATACCTTGTTTTCTGACCCTTGTATTACCTCTTAAGAGTTTGAGTTAGATGTGTTCCATTTGATGGCACCAAAAACTGAATATTATTCATTTTTACACTAATTGCAGTTCAAAACCATGTCAGCATTAAATTTTTTAAAGGCCGCTTTGTTCGCGTTTTATGGCCAAAACCCTGAAACAGAACTTTCATAATTGAAAGCAGCAGAGTTTTGTTGTGGTAAATTAGAAAGTTTTTTAAATTTCACCAAAATGCTGACACGGTTATAAACTTCAGTTATTTAGCTATAAAAGCTGCCAAATTGCAAATCAATGGGCAGAAAACTGTCTGTGAGTAGGAACCTCAGATGTCTCATGGTTTAAAAGTTTTCCCTTCCCCTTAAATCCACTTCCAGTGAGACTGGAATGTATTCTGGTGTTTATTTTAAAATGGTCTGCAATTAGTTCTGGTATTTAGCAACCATTCTTAAACAGTCATCTACAGGTACTTAGCAAAGACTTAAAAAGGTTTGGGTTAAAGGTCTCAGAAAGCTGTAAAACTATGGCTGATACCTTACACAGTCTAACATCAAGTACTACCAAATCGATTGATACTTAATTTAGAACTGTTTTCCTGTGCAAATGAATGTCTAGTTTGAAGATCAAGATTGCAAGACAGATGCATACCCACCAGATCCCAAGTAAGTGGAGCAATAATGATGAAATTATGAACAAGTAGTTGCTGCTATATTCATCTCCATGTGCTGTAATCAATTTCGCTGTCATGTCTTTCAAGATCATTAACCATTAGCCCTTAAGATACAGAGATTTTTATAATGGCTTACCTTGAAAACCTGATTGGAAATTAACCTTAAGTACCATATTTTACAGTTTAGAACTTAATGGTGATTAATCTCAACTAATTATCTGAAAATGTGGTTAAAAAAATAATTTATTATATGGCTGAATAATTTCTCGTGCTGTGATTGGTCAATTCCGGGTCCGTAAGTAGCTGTACAGACTGCTAGCTCTCGATTACCATTTTACAACCAGAATAATCAACAAAGCCATATGGTAATAAACATCTTATTAGCCTCGTTTGCTCAGTCCGAATGGCAAGTTATGGAAACTCGTTTTTCCTTCCTTGTTTTCATGGCCCTCGCGCTTCGCTTGGGCCATAAAAGGAGGGAAAAAAACTTGGTCCATAACTTGCTGTACGGACCTCGCACTCGGCTAATGATAGGTATGTATTGGTACAGTATCCAGGTGTTTCACTCACGTTTAAAGCAGGACAAGATTTGCTGGATTTAGGAGTCACGCACATGGGTCAAAAACAGATCAATCAGAGGAAATTTTTTCTGTCCTAGCTCTTGCAGTTCTGATTGATCATGTTGAGTTGTCATTTTCAAGATGTAACCATCCTACTTGTAGACAAAAACATGTATGTACAAACTATTGGCAAGATTTTAACATATCAAACTGATGATGCAGTAGCATACTGTAGCTAAAGTTCCTTTAGACGAAAAGGCATTTGTAAAAATACTTTTGGCAAAACCCCTCTAAAACAACTCACCTCCTTTATCCTTCAACTAACCTTTACTAGATGGCTTCAAAAATACATTAGGCAACTAGATGATTCCAGGAACACATAAAAAGTAATATTATACTACTTGGTCCAAACAAAACTGTCAGCAAATGTTATGATTTTTATGAAAGGTTTGTACAACCACTGCTGGTAACACATGTACCAAATCTACATATTATATTCCAAGAATTTGATTTTTTTTAGATCCAAGGTTGGCTGGGAGGTTATCGACTTGGACCTACCTCCTGGGCAGAGGTATAGTGATTTGGGATCAAAGTTTAGCAAAGAGGTTAGTAATCCCTGTTGTGCATGTAAATGTATGTAAACCAAGTTCCAAGTCAAATTTATCCAGCTCGGTACAATGTCATGTATGTTGCAGTAACAGTTCCGTGTTTGCAGTTTTCTCACCTTTATATACCTCAGGGTATAAATTAAAATACATGTAGCAGGGGTATGGATCTATACAGTTAGGATCAATACAATCATGTATCTGATGTCTCACTCCAGATATCCTTCACATATGATTTAGTTAATTTGTCCACTCAAATTTTCAAATCTCTTCACAACAAGACCAGTCATCTTCCGTTCATAACTATTCTGATAATTCTTTTAAAAGACACAAATTGAATAATTATCTATTTTTATACGTATGATAGCTTCCTTTCATTCTGTCAAGAATATCAACTGGTATATATACATGATTGTATACATACATGACTGTATGTTTGATAAGTAGCACGAGTTTGAATGTTGAACAATGTTACATGTATTTTGATTGGTTTGTAGATGTTTGTTTTGCTGAACTACATCAAGAACTTTACAAGCTTTATTGACAAAGGGAATTTGTTTGGACTAATTGACAAGGATCTGGTAAGATGTGCAGTCATAATTATTATAGATACATAACTGAATTGTTCTTTAAAAGAAATTGTCAGTTTCAAGCTTTTCTGGCAAGCTTCAAAGCTTAATTCCAAACTTAATGTTTTCTTTCAAGATTTTTTTTTTTAAAAACATTTTAAGGGAACCATTACTACATACATATATACGACACATTAAATGCGGTTAATGATGAAGAACTGCAATTCAAAAATGTATGCGACTCTAAAACATACTTTTGCAATAAGATTGAAACTCTGGACACAAGATACTTGTCTGTGCAGTTCCTGGAAGAAAGGTGAACATAAAATGACTTTCCTCAGGTCATCTTTTCGCGAGTGATTGCTTGCCTCAAAGAGTAAGCTCTGCTTATACCGGTACACAGTATAATGTAAGACAAACACTAAATATAAAAGTTAAAAAAAGGTTTTTGAAAAAGTGTGTTTAATGACATGATACCAATTCTCTTTTATGTTACAGGCTTGGGTAGCTGCTGAACTGCCACACCCATATGGTGAAGAGATAGTTGGTTTACATGAGGCTACAGGAATTCCCCTTGGTGAAATCGTACTTTACAACATATTCTACGAGGTGTTCACTGTCTGTACCTCCATCATAGCAGAGGACAAGGAAGGTGGGCAATTTGCAAAACACATTAATTTTTAAAAAAATTATAAGTTGAAAAATGGTACTGGTTACAGTACTTGCCTAGAAAGTTCTGCTAACTGAAGATGGTAAGATTACTAGTCTTAGTTTGTGAGTGTTACAGTACGTGTAGGCTACAAAGTATTTTCTGGGAAAAGTATTAACTTAAATTTTCTCTTGTGCCTTTCATGTGACCAGTAAACATCTCTGATATAACATTATTCTTCACAGGAAAGTTATACCATGCAAGAAACCTTGACTTTGGTCTGTTTCTGGGGTAAATATGTGACATTTGTCCTATATCTATTTGTTTATTTATTCACTGTTTTGACTGATTAGGAGCATACATGTCTTGTAACATAATTATGTATAAGTTTTACAAACATGTATTAATGCAGTGGCAGTGGTTGTCACAGTCTAGTCTGTCAAATAGTTTTCTATCAGGGGACTTAGGGAGGAATGCAGTGACACAAACCTTTGGAAAGGGTGCTACATATTGTATTTCTTTTTCAGGATCGACTCTGGAAACAGCCTTTTGTATTTGATTTTTATTCCTGTTTCTAAAATGCTCACACATTAAATTGGGATGCATGGCATCTAATGTACATGTAAAGAGTTTTAATTAATAGTATGCAACTGGCCTCAATACATGTGTAGTAGTAATTACACTGCACATTCAAGTAAATTGCTATAATTATAATGAGTTGTCTGTTTTCAGATGGGACACAAAGACTGACACCTGGGGACTCAGTGAGGTTCTTAGACCCTTGATAGTAAACCTTGATTACCAGGTAAACTTCACTACATGCATTAAT
The DNA here is from genome assembly GCA_027574985.1 of Umimayanthus nakama. Classification (NCBI taxonomy): domain Eukaryota; kingdom Metazoa; phylum Cnidaria; class Anthozoa; order Zoantharia; family Parazoanthidae; genus Umimayanthus; species Umimayanthus nakama. The sequence goes on along the minus strand of JAOBRG010362805.1, from coordinate 4,872 downwards.
TAGGTGTGTTGAGAAATATATTAGGGTAAGTCCATTTCACAATTCCTGAAAGGTAATCAAGCTCTTACATGTACATAAAACTGAGATGAAGGTTGACGAGGTACAGTTGGAGAAGTAGAACTATAGTATTTAGACATGCTAATGTATTGAACTTTCTATCTTATGATAATTATTTTAAGTTGCCAGGTCAATCTTCGCTTCAGTTTCGTGTATCTAGAGGCTTGGTTACCTTTCAGGAACTATGAAACGGACTATTTGTAGTTATTGTAGTAAGTGGTGAAAAACCAGAGCTGATACTGTAAACAATATGCACTTGAGGATTATAGTTGTTGGTGTGACGCTGACATCTTATTGTCAATAATAATAGAACCAGCCTTCAATAAAGTTCAAACAGTGTCTTACTTTTATTGCTGCCAGAGTGTAACGGTAGCCAAGGCAGCATTCCTATTCATGTGTTCGAAAAGCTCATTCTTTCTTCCATTTTCTGTATTAACAACAACAACAACTTTATATTTTAACGTTTTATATTGTTACTATTTTATTAGAATTAATTATTATTATATTTTAACATATTCATAATTCTCAGAAGCTTTTTAATTTAAAGTCATGAACATATTTTAGACCAATTATTTTATATACCATTTTCAATGTTTTAATCAACATGCTCTTGTTAAATTTTATATACATATATTTTTAGTACTGATTGTAAATAATTTCGTAATTCAACTTTTTATGGTTGCAAAGAATAATTTATAATAAAGACATCTATCTATCTATCTTATAGGTTTTTGAAAGTATTCAATTCAGCTTGTAAGCTGCAATATATATTTTATATAATAAACTATCTATCTATCTATCTTTATTCGTATCATTTTTTTTACAATATAATTTTGCAGACCAGTTGGTCCTTTATCCTGGTAATATTTACCAACTTCGATTTTCCACTGGTGCTGCTGTTGTTTTTTAAGCTTGCAAAACCACATTGAATATTTACAAGTCTTGACAATTGCTTTTGACAATTGTGCTTTGAAGAAAAATGAAACAGGAAACTTGCAAAATGAAGAGAATCCTATAAGGTTACATGTTAGATGACCTCTGAAACTGAACATTAAATGCAAGGCAGATTATCTTGGAAGTAGCGAATATTGGAAGCTTTGGTTTCTTCAAGTGCACAAAGGAATTCATGTTTACAAAGTTAACTTATCTAAGGTGACATTAATATCAATTTCAGAAAGGAGGCAAGACAGCATACAAAACTGTCAGCTTTGCGGGGTATGTTGGAGTGCTTTCTGGAATGAAACCAGTAAGTTCTTAATAAAGCTTAATGATACATTGTAGAAGTCAGTAGAGTATGTCAGCTAAGTACTTTTCATAACAACAATCAATTTTTAATTAAGAACTGTCCCTATGGCAACAGTAATATTTCCTAGTATGTCCACCATCTTGATGGATTTTCATAAATTTAATTTTCAGCAAAACTGCAGCAAGTTTTCTTGACATGTGTTTACAGCCTCAGAAAGGAATATATTTAAGAGTAGAGTTGAAAAGAAGAATATAGAACAAGTTCTGTGAAAAAGTTACAGTTTTCTCATTCAAACTTCAATTTGCATAATTACCTAAAGGTGCCTAAATTATAAGTGATGACATCATCCAAATAATGTCTAAAGATGTGTTCTTAATTGGACTATAGGTGCTGAAAGCTTCATTTTGATTGCTACAAAGCTTTAACTCATAGGCTGGAAAAACCATGAGAGGCAGGGTCCAATTTGTGGCAATTTTTTCACTTGACTTGCTTGTTTCGGCAGGGTGTCCTGACCCTCACATTGAATGAACGGTTCAACATTGATGGCGGCTACATTGGTAAGACATGTTGTTGCATTTTGGTGTGATAAAGAGTTAGTACTAGTTTGTATTTTGAAAACTCTTGACTATTTCTGTAAATAATCAAAATTACAGTGCACTACAACACAGTCCACAAGTCTTAAGTGAGTGTCACAGAAGATCTTTGTTGCTTAACACAGATTTCACATACAAGACTTATATACAAGTAGGGTATAACAAGCAGACAGGGTTCGTACTGGCCCTGGAAATCCTGGAAAACCCCAGTAAATTTTGAAGCCTTGGAAATCCCTGGAAAAACCCTGAAATTTTAAGTTTAGTGAGCATTTCATTATGAAAATGGCATTTATTTCTGAAAACAACAATACAAAAGTGCAGCTAGAGTTCTTCTCACTTCCAGTTTTGCACTTGTGTGCATGTAGGTCATGCCCATAGACTTTTCAGGAAGTCCAGACTACTCAAAACCAATCTGAATGTACCATAGTTATAGTAAAACTATTGTTATTAGTACAACAATTAATTTAAAGCACATTAAAATATCCACCATTGTAAGGAAAAAGTTTTATCAGTAGAAGTACCTTTTGAATGTACATGTACAAACAATGTTGTTATTTTACTCCTCCCATTATAGCTCTGTAGTTGACAAATGCAACAGACTCTTCAATATTCCTTATTACCAGGTATTGTTGAGTGGCTGCTGGGCAAGAGGAATGCCAAGTGGTCTAGTTTCTTGACAAGAGATGTTCTTGCAAATGCCACAAGGTTAGAGAAGAACATTTATTATGAGCACATTGTGAGTGTTAATCAGCTGTACATTTCAAGAATACTGTGTTCACTGCCAATTGATCTCTTTTAAAACAAAAGCAGTTGCTAAAAAAATTGCATAATTTTTTGCCCAGCTACAACACATGTATTATGCTAGCTGGGGCTAGCCCGTACTTTCATTAGGGTTAATTTGATAATTATGTTTCTTTGCATTTAGGATGGTAGCTTAGTATGTTGTATGAGCTTTTTGTGTAACAGGGTGGTAAAGGGGTTGGTTATGATCCAGTTTTGGGCTCAAAATCCTGCTGCTGTGATACTTTATTGTCTCAAAGTTAAGCTGTAGGCAGACCATCTGAAATTGTGTTCAATTTATTGTTGTGCAGCTCTAGCAGAATGCGAAATAATAGCCTAAGCAGTGTGACTGGTTTTTTTATAATAGTATTTTTGTTATAGTTATGCACAAGCACATGAGATGCTCACCAAGTCAGAAGTGTTAGCCCCTGTTTACTACATTCTCGGTGGGAACAAATCAGGAAAGGTGAGTGGGGAGGTGTTGTGTGCTCAACGCCCTAGGACTTAACATTTGCTGCAACCTGAAATGGAATGCCCTCTGTTGGAAATTCTGAAGAAAGGTGCATCAGGCTGTATTTCTTGCGACAACTAAAGTGATCAAACAATGCTACCAAAGATCTTCTGTCACTCTATCTTGTCTGAGTACGCCCCATAACAGAGTTCGCGTGCCAGGTTTACCACAACGCACTCCCAGTATCTGTTGAGTATCTGTTGAGTATCTAGAGAGAGAGCAGAAGCGTGTGCTTCGGATCATTTTCCCAGGTCTTTCCTACAAAGAGGCACTTAATGCTAGTAATTTGAAGGTAACACACTGCTCAAGTAGGCAGTTGAGATTGAGAGCCACAAGCTCAACAAACTCAGAACAACGTATGAAATACAAAAATCAGAAGGTTTTCATTTCTAAGGTTTTTTGTACCAGACTATCCTGTCAGGGGAGGGGATCATGAGATACTTGCCATGAAAGGTGTTTGAGTTTCTGGTTTTATAGATAACTTCAAGTAATTTCTATTATCTCGTCCACAGGGAGTTGTCATTACTCGCTCCAGAACTGCAACTCTGAATGAAATGAGGTAAGTTGGCAAGACACCGCACACAGTCACGTCAATTTTCTCTCTTCTTGTTACACTGTAAGCTCCCTGTCGCTGCTTATAGCCCCCTTCTAATAATTCCTTAGTTTCCTCAGACATCTAGAAATAAAAGCAAAAATGCCTTTATAAGGCTCAACCTATAACTTATAATGCAGAAGTTAGCTTACTATTCCCACCTCGGAGTTTAATGAGCCCACACCCGAGAAGGTCTGAAATTATGTTCAAAAACAGCTTTTCGCTCAAAGGGATTCTAAAGGTGAAATGGACATCACTTTATTATTATATTCTGTTAGTACTACGTGTTTATAAAACTAGCCTATTCTATATGTATCTTCATTTGCTTTGGACTTCATTTTTTCTTGGTTGAATACATATAAAGCGTGTTTTAAAATGTTATTATTTTAACATTCAGTTATATTGTATTATCTGCATTTTTATATTGTTGCTTATCATACATGTATGTATAATACTTTGACACTTGGTGCTGCAAAAGCAAACTCCAGCCAAGATGTTTTAAATTTTCTAAATGGTTTGATTGTTTTCTGATTTGAAAGCTTGAAGCCTTCCAATAGCACAGGCTGGTACGTGCTACAGACCAACTACGACCCCTGGAAAGCTCCTTTGTTTATAGACGACCGCAGGACACCGGTAATGACCTACATTGATAAGTTAGCATTCATGAGTAACGTTGTTGCGTGCTAGGTTGGCGCAGTTGTTTAGATGTCTGACTGCCAACCAGAAGGTCCTGGGTTCAATCCCCGGCCTGGTCGAGGGCTGAACTTTAGGTTACCTTCTTTCATCACACCGTCCGTGGAAAGGGAAGTTAAGCCGTTGGTCTAGTCTCTTAATGTTCTATCGGGGGACTTAAAAGTACCCACACGCTTGTCGATAAAAGTAGGCTAATGCCGGTGTTGTGGACTGTCACCTCCTCCACTACGAAGGGCCTGCTGTAATAAGGGAAACCTGTAGCAGTGTCCCTCCCCCATCAGGGGAAAAGCTAGTCAAATAAGAAAGAAGGTAACCTAAAGTTACTTTTGTATGCGCCACGGACGGCTGCACTTTTTGGCTCTCTCATATTTTTATATTTTTAATGCCCCTAAAACTTTAT
>JAOBRG010362794.1:0-12455 GCA_027574985.1 Umimayanthus nakama | reverse complement strand
AAAAGTTTTGGTTTATAAACGAATGCGAGCATCATAATTCAAACTGTTTATTTCACTTCTAGACGTCAATGCGGCTGCCAGTTTCAATTTCATCCATTTTAGTTTGTTTATGAGATTCAGCACAATTTATACTCCATTTCCGTCCTGGTGATTTTTAATTGAATGCGTCGTTAATTTTCTAAAGGTGTTTGAAGAAAATTCCTTATTTGCATCATACAAAACTGCCCTTGTTGAGTCATAAAAAATGATTGGAGCCAAATTTCAAAATTCGCCAAGACCGTTTTTATCTACAGCTATTGTTTTATGAACTTGCCAAATTTGACAGCATGAGGTTAAAAATTGGGGGAGTATTGATCCTTTACGTTATCGCAGTTTTAGCAAAAACATGTCTCGAGAAATTCACTGCTAAAGTACGCCGCACGTCATACAATTTCACTTCCGGTAAAAACTCTCGTTCGCCATATCTCATAAACTATTAGACGTATTGAAAAACAATTTTTTCCTACTAGAAGCTCATTTAATGTATTTTTATTTTCTGTAAGAAACTCTATTTCGAAATTTTGATCCGTTCCAACGTGAACGAGTTGAAAGGTGGCCTTATTTGCATTTGTAGTAGATTATTCACTCTGTGCTCTTTAACTTAGCATCAGAAGTGTAATCTACCTTCTTGTTGGAGAGTAATCCATTCCATCAGCCACTTGCCACGCAAACTTGATGAGTTGCTCAGGTGTGAAGTTTGTGTTTGGTTTTATATCCGGGTCCTTGTAGTAGATGTCGTTCAATCCACGGCTCTTCCTGAGGTAACCGAGGAGATCTCCATACGGGACATACTCAATAATCACCATCATAGGCTCTATTGTTGAAACAAGAAAAATAAAATCCAATAGGACAGCTATCAAAATTACTAATGGCTCCATCACAGCTTAGTTGGATATAGTCTTGGTCAAGATTAGGAAGTAAAGAATCTATTTGAAAGAAATGGAGAGCTAATGTATGCAGATGGTTACCGCTAGGCACCAAATAGACAAAACAGAACAAGCCCTCCTGTCTCGGTCACACACCCAAACAACTTGATGACGTGAGGATGCGGCTTCAGTCGTTTCATCAACTCTAATTCGGATAACAAGTCATTCCTGTCCGTGTTCCGGGCGTTCGCTTAGTTCAATGAATAAAGAACGTTAAAACTACATATCATATGTCAACCTTCTAAGAATTCTTTGTTGAGAAGTAGTTCCTTCCAAAATACATTTTGTTTATACTATTACGCTTTTTTGTTTTTATTTATGTATTTTTAAAACTATTGTTATTTTTATCTTTATTACTAGTAGTAGAAACTAATATCCATATATAATAATACTAGTTAGTAAAAGTGGCCAAATTTGGTTGGTATTATTTCATTATTAAGGAAGTTCCCGAAAGTTGAAATTGGCGCGGGCACTTTCTGCCCCCTCCCACCCCCCCCGCTCTCCCCTTCCAAGTGGCATAGGGTTTATATGGGTTCAACAACCACATGGGCAATAACGCATCTTACTTTTTAATATCTTGACAGCAACAGTTGCAATCCCATTCACATTATTGATGCTTTTCTACTGTCGCCCCTACTTTCTCAAACGCTCCCTTCCCAACGATCTTCACAATGTTAACCTTATCTTGTGAGATTTCCCAACTCCTCGTCATTGGAACCAGAGGCAGGTTATTGGGGACAGGTGAAGACGTTAAGGAACTTGTAATCTGAGCATCTCCTTCATTCTGCGCAGGACACAATAAACTTCTTGTTCGGTTCCTTGGTCACCAAGAGGTATGTACAGACAATAATTAAATGACACCGATTCTGTCTTGTATTCACTAGCTGCCTAGGGTTTTTCAGTTTGGGATGTATATGAAAATACTTGGAAAGTACTCGACGTCCACTTCACTTTAACACCCGGCCTGATTTAAACAACAAGATATGCAAGCGTTTGCGTATCAATGAAAGATTGTTTTGGCTCCGCACTTACTAAACTTGTTTTAAATCTTCCGAAAAATAAAAGTCAGTTCAACCTACTGTTGCCTCAATCTCTTATGGTACACATTTTGTAAAGCTGTTCTAGATTTGAACTTAAAATATCTAACTCTACCTATTAATTCCATCTATGAAAAATTTTTCTTCCTGTAAACGAACCATCAACGTTCGCGTGTTCATTAACTAAGTTTTTTAAAGTAAATTTCGATAGCAAGGTAAGTTGTACAAACCTCATATAAATCGTCACTGCACTTGCCGCATCGGGGACCCTAGAAACATAACTTAAAATTAGAACTATAAAATATTAGTTACTTTTCCGCGCTTCATATCTCCAGTTTGGAAGTCTACGATATTTTCTTGCCAGAATAGCTGGTTTTCGAAACAACCAAAAGAGACGCGGTAATCCTAACCGCGATATCTTCGACGTTGCTTTAAAACGCAACCCGCCAGAACGGCGGCATCCACTCCATTCAAGAAAATGTTCTACTCGCACAACGATTACGCCCGACGCAGACCTTTGCAATAACATGTAAGTTTCGACGCATGCAATCAAAGTTGCTTGAAAACATGAAAGTTTCATTTACGATGCCGCGACTCGTGCACAATTTTTTCCTGTCAGTGGTTGGGACCAGACGAGAGTCAAAATGGCAGCTGTGGCTGCATTAATTGTACTTTTCTTACGACGGCGAAGGTGGAGAATGCCTACAGGAACTATTTTAATCTAAGTAATGTCTTCTGGGATGAGAAGAACAAGGAGTTGTTCAGAATCTTGAAAGGAGAACCAGTTCTGGTCGAAGCAAGTAGCTCTTTTCATGCAGATGCTATACTTTTGACAAGATGTGTTACATACGATAAGGCAAAAGTTTCCATATTCCACAACTGCTTCTTCTTTTTTGGGAGTCCACGGATCTCCTGGCCTGTTGGCCATTTGAGTCAAATTCGATGTCACGTGCCTCAAAGCATGTAGTTGCACAATCACCGCACATCTTCGCGAAAAGAAGCAATTACCTTCGACGAACTGCGAAAGCGTTAGAAAAATATCAAATGTATCAAATGAATCTTTATATAATAGCACTTAAGGTTTAAGCGTTTTTTTTTTCTAACGATTTTTTTTTAAACACTGAATTAGTAGGTATTTCATCTTAAATTAACTTCAGTATTTGAGGGCATTCTAGAAACTTGTTACAAAACCATTTTACTCACATTACTGGACTTTGATTTCAGTTTTTTCTAAAATTCCACAGTCTTAAATTCTTGAATCTTTTTTTATACTTTTAAAATATGTCGCGCTTTAGTCATTTCTCTTTAAAAATAATATTTGTTGCTTACATGTGTTTATATAACTTATCTTTATTTTCGTTGTATCCTCGATAAAGTTGCTTTGCATAATCAATGCAACGGTAGAAATGCGGTTTAATTAGCTAACCGAAAAAGTTATCAACTCAAATAGTTTGTTCAGTTACAACTTTTACGTTTTCAATTTGTAGTTGGTTCACAAAACAAGGATAATTTTGTTTTACATTGGAACTTGTTGCATCACAAGGTTTAAGGTGTCTAATGTGTGTTCTTACCTCTTCCTTTCATCAACAACTGTAAAAAGAAAAACATTCAGTTAGATACGTGCATAATTTATTGCACAGAAGTTACAAATAATCTGTAAATGCGCAGTGGTTGTAGTTGTAGTTGTAGTAGTGGTGATCTTACTTCAACACGGACAATTCATAAGCTGTTCATAAGTAAAATCTGTCTATATGAACTGATTTTGATTCTGATACATGCCGTGGTGCACTGGATGTAAAGCGTAAAAGGATTACTAGCAGAATACAATTGCTAATGTATTGAAGGTACTGAAAGACTTATTTTCAAATTTGTAAGTAAGTGGCAATTGTGTAAACTGTGCTTGCAATACCTATTCATTTCAAAATACCACTAACCACTATTTAGAATTGATCCTGCACTAAATAGCAAAAATAAGCTAAAAAGCATAAAAAATATAGAAAATCAATCAATTTTGTTTGATATCAACTCTGAAAACAGCTATTACAGTTGATCAGGCGGTGTACGTCAAGAGATTTTGACGGCACGCTGAGCATCGTGCAAAAATTTGTGAAACGGCTCATTTGCCTTTGGACATGAACGAGTGAACATCGATCTGGCTTGCTCATGTGCAAATGATCAGGTACACGTCTGACCCGGAACGGTCCCGCGATAATCGAGCGCAAATGGGCATCAAGTCTTTATAACTTTGTTGCCATTCCTCAAAGCTCAGAAATTTATTAAAAAGTCGAAAATTAAAAATTACAACGGACTAGTGGCAGTTGGTTGCATTAACTGGTATGAGCTACACGGATACGAGCGAATGTGAGATTTTCTCATGTTAATATGATTTCTTTTGTACGTTTTAACATAAAATCCTACAGTTTTACGAAATAATACCAGGAATAGCAGAACATAAGAGTTTTTAGGTTGGTAGAGTCAAGTAGACTTTATTTAAAACTGCTACTGGACAACAAGATTCCATCAGTTGTCGTGGCTGCTGCGTGTCAGACGGCACTGCTTGGAAATTAAACTGGGGAGAGTGTTAGTGCATGATCATTGGCTTAAAATAAAAATAAAATAATAAAAAAAATAGCTTAAAATAGATTGTTTTTGATAGAGAATAATGTCTATTAGAAATGTAACGAAAGCCAAATTTACTTAGATTTAGTGATAAGTTTCTTGCAGATGTAGGACAACCAAGTAGAATGTTACAAAAAAATATAATTATTATAGATCACTGCTCGCAGTGACAATCTACAGATTTTGAGAATGTAAAGTAAGACGATTCATAACATCAGGCAAATCAGCGTGTGAGACAACTAAAGTAAATGATGCGAACACAAAAGTATAACTGAACATTAGCTATGCATATCGTTTCTTGTTTGTAACTGAAGTGGCTGTTTTTGATTTAGGATCATCACCTAAATCCCACCGGTTTGCTTTGCCACTAGTCGTCCCACTTGTAATCGAAGACAACTTCACGGTCGGTCATCCCTCTATAAGTGCATTTATTAAATACCGAGCACTGCATATTGAAATTCCGGTAATCTGATTGGCTCTCTACTCACGGTATAAATCCCATATACTGCAATATGTCCAAATATGGAAACTGAAAATTTTATCACGGAAAATCTCCTCTTAAAATGGCCGAAAACTCGACTCGGTAGAAAACATTATTCGAGATATTTTTATCCAGTGTTTGAAATTTAATAAAACCATTATTCTATCACGCTTGTTGGATATGAGCTTATGATAGCCGACTCGGTGCACCTCGTCCGCTATCTAAAAGCTCATATCCAACAAGCGTTCGTGGAATAATTGTTAAATATTTCAGCACTCACAGCTCGCAAATGAGGGATAGTTCTGGGTAGACCTCGATTTTTTTTGACAAGCAGAAACTAATCCTTCTTTTTTTTTTAGACGGAGCAACCAGTACGAACAGAAGAGAGGGACACAAACTCTGCGAAAATGTGTGAAGACACAGTTCACAAAACAGGGCGGATGCCACGAGGGCGCCAATAAAGAACGGATTAAAACAAATACCGTCGAACAATTAAACGAAAAAACGAGACAGAACCAATGTTAGAGTATATAATTAAACTACCACCCAAGAAGAACTCCAAAATTGATTTGTAAACACTGAAACTCAAGCAAAATTGTCAGCTCTCGCCAAACCAAAGGCTCGCTTTTCCTTCTGCGAAGCTACTATTTGAATAACGGACTCTGATTGGTCAAATCTCGTGATGAACACCGCCTGAAAGTTGATAATGTGCTGATTATAAGGACTTTTATCAAAATAGAAAACCTATTTAAAGACGTTAAGCCTCGCCTATAGTTCTTATCTAGTTATGAGATATAAAATGCGCAAGCTCTAGCAAAGATTGGCGAGCACTTGTACTTACCTGCCTTCTTTTGTCTGATCCAAATTATGTACGACAGCTGAAGAAGGTTGAACTGAACGACCGAAATGGAAATAATACTTCCATAAATCGCATCCTTGCAGTCGCATGACATTTTACTTGGTTTCTGTTTTACTGTACCTACAAGGTTCAGAACGAGTATACACAAATGTCTGCCTCGTATTTCCCTTATGACATTGTAAAACATGAAAGGCATCCTAAGGGACGCCAAGGGATGTCGGGTATTAGCTTAGAAAAGTGCGCATTACCTGTCAATGGATGTCATTTGTGTTTAGCTTCAACAGACTGCTGTTTTAGTATAAATTAAGATTACCGTTCACCTTGAGCGGTGTTTTCAGTTTTTCGTATTTAACTTCATTAATACGCATCGGTTACCCACAAACCTATATATCAATGGAAAGCTTATGAAATTATCTAGATGATGGTGAATACATTTTTTTAAAAGTTTTTGTTTGTAAACGAATGCAAGCTTTATAATTTAAACTAGCTCTTTTACTTCGAGATGTCAATGCGGCTGTCAGCTTAAATTTACGCCATTTGTAATTTCTTTATCAGTTTTAGTACCATTTGCTTCCTAATTCCGTCCTGGCGATTTTTGATTGAAATCGTCTTAAATTTTCTGCAGGCATTGGAAGAAAATTCCGTATTTGCAGCAAAGAAAAGTACACTGTTTGAGTCATAAAAATTTATTGGAGCGGAATTTCAAAATTCACCAGGACTCTTTTCACCTTCAGCTATTATTTTGTAAGCTTGCCAAATTTGACGGCATGAGGTAAATGAGGAAACATTGAACCTTTGCATGTCGCAGTTAGAGCTAAAACATGTTTCGAGAAATTCACTGCTAAAGTACGCCGCACGCTATACAACTTCACTTCCGGTAAAACTCTCGTTCGTCATATCTCGCAAACTATTAGACGTATTAAAAAACAATTTTTGTTACTAAAAGTTAATTAATGTGTTTTATATTCAGCAAAAATCTCAATTTCGATGTTATGATCCGTTCCAACATGAACGGTTACCTTAGATACAGAAGTTGAGACCACTTAACGCACATCGTGCATAACATTAGCTGTTACCAAGCATACCACGGGGTAACATCTTTCATGATTTTTTTTGTAAAAGTTGTAAAAGACGCCATACCGCAAGTAACTGCAACTTAAAGATATGACATACCTTTAGACTTTGTAGTGAATGATGACCTGTCAGATTCACCGTAGCCAACACTATTCCTAGCAGACACTGTCACTGTGTAGCTCTTCCCAGGTGTCAGTTTTTCTATCAGTTTCTCCCTACAAACCACTCCCTCTAGTGTCTGGTTTGCTGCACCGCTAACTATAACTCTATAGTCCAGGACAGGAATTCCTCCGTTGTCAACCGGAGAAGTCCACGTGAGCTTTATGTAGGATGCCTGAATGGCACCTTCCTTCAAAGTGATTTATGGTATCCCAGTTTTTCTGAAGGAAAAGCAAATCTTGTTGACAAAGCGTGATTTAAATGTTTCTTGTAGCAAAGGGATTTAATTTGAAAAAAATTCTAAGAAGAAAAAGTTGTCAAAAAATTGTGTGCACAAAACGGATGTTGGTTGTGAATCAAGGAGCAACAATGTTTTACGTTTATTTCAGAAAATTAGAAGTTTTCCGAGAACTTTGTTAGTTACATGTAGAAAACGCTCCTCGGACTTATGAGTAAATATTAACAAAGATTTTTTTAATATTAGTAATAATACTACTACTACTACTAATAATAATATAACAATAATAATAATAATAATAATGATAATAATAATAATAACAATAATGACCAAAGTCAATTAGCAGTTTCTTAAATATACTTGAAAAATGTCCGACTTTTCATTGCGCTAACTATTATTATCACAATATGAGTATATCACACATATACATACACCGAACCAATTCCTCTGTCAAAAACTGATAAATATTTAATTTTTTACGAACATCTAGAAGCTATTTTGAATATACGTTGCGTGGCTGCAACAAATGTAACTCTTTGTAAGTATTCAACTTATTCAAACAAAGTTTTATAATAATCATTTCATACTCACGCCACTGATTTACAGTCATTATATGATCTGTGAATCCAAGCGAGTTGTTAGCACGACACTTGTACTGACTATAGTCACCTAGGGCACTTGTCGTCACTGTCACTCTGCTGCCACCCTTGAAGGGGTTTAAGTTGGTAGTTATCTCACCACCTCCTGGTTTGAACCATCGGAATGAAGCTGGGGGTACTCCCTTGGCGACACACTGAAGAGACAAGTCAGTATTATCCCACGAACCAACTGTTATGTTGCTTTCATTTGCAACTATCTCGGGTTTGTCTGAAAAGAGTTAAAAAATCTAGATCTCAATACTTTTTTATGGTTTCAGTCTCCATCTATGGTTTGTCTTAGTTTGCAACTGGATATTATAAAATATTTGTTAATCCGATTGCCATAAGCAAATGCGGCGAACTGTAAAAAAAGTTGTATAAGTGGATGATCACATGTAAGTTAATTCGGGAACTGCCGCATTTACAAACACTTAAATGCTACCGTTTGGTTTCAGACCAAGTTTTTGCCTCCCAAAAGTTTCACAAAAACTTGGGTTCCAATTTTCAAGATGGCGGCAAAACAAAGACGCAAAGTTCTATGGATTATAATGGTAAAAAGCGTAGAGTGGTGCATTAATATTTAATAGCGCTTTTTTCATGTGAGTATGCTCAAAGGTGCATTGCAATGATCAGGTTACTCCGAGCGGACCGGTAGTAAATTTACAAAGCAGTCTTGTATGTTGGTACTCATTTACCGACCCCGAGAAGGATGGAATGCGGGAAAAGAGGTCAGAAAAATATTCAACCCTCGACCAGGCCAAGGGATCAAACCGGGGACATCAGGGTTTGGAGGCAGAGATCTTTACCACTGCGCCAGCCCCTCCGCTATTAAGATTTACCAAGGCTGTTTTACAGAGGCCTGATTAATTTTTTTTTGGAGGAGCATGGATCTTATTAAAGTGCTCCAACACGGTGTGTGTCGTGAAGCCACAAGGTGTTGAGGAAACAACGAAACTGTTAGCAAGATTGATAGCCATGAATGCAACAATCTAATCTGAATTGGTTTTTATGTAGTTTTTGTTTTGGTACCGACATTTATTTTAAATAAAAAAACCCTACGGTTTTAGTCTTACACTTCTTCGAAATAGACATATATATGTTTTTGTGCACTTTCTCTCCATTTCAACTGAAAAAATTAATGGTATTTCAGGACAGATTCAGAACCAGGTTCGCACTGGGGCTGCACGCGGTCGCTTCAAGAAGGAGCGAACGCATGAAGAACTATAAAAAAACATCGATTGAGGAGAACATGTCAAGGAAAAAAAGTCTCAACCGGCAGAAAAGTTTGCCAAACTAAAAGAATCAAGAAAAATTGCAAGTTGAATTTCACCGAACAGAAGGGCGATCTCGCCAGAGGAAACAAATGGTACAGTTGAATGGATTATATATATTGTAACTGAGTACATAATAAAAGTACACTTTACAACGCAGTATCTGTGATTTTAATCAATGAAATATTTTCATTTGTCAGTTTGCATGGCTTGCTTCCTTTTTGACAATTGTTTATAATTGGTTTCATTTATCAAAACCGTGCCGGACAGTGGCGGGAGTGAATGTGGCGTGTTCTCTCCAGGAGCCAAAAAGATCTACACAAAATTATGTGGTGATGGAAGAATTGATAGTTTCTTTCTTGGATGGCAAAAAATGTGGAGCAGCCGAAAAACTCGATCGTTCGTTGTCAAAGTACTTGTCAATTAGGAGTTCTGCTGCTGTCTCCAGCTCCTGGAAGAATTTGCTGACTTGTTTCATATCTTTGACCGATACTCATACCTTGCTCGTATTTATGCTTGTTCCACTGGCCCAGGTGAACTTCGGTTGATGGTCATTTTGCATACTTATAGACAAGTCAATAACAAATTTACCCAGTTTGGGGATGGTCTAAGACGAAAGAAAACGAACGTTTTTGATTTTAAACCGAATATTTCTATCCGCTTAAATTATCCAATCCTTATTTTTAGGGATGCATTCTGACTGGTTACAAAGGTTTAGTTAAAATATAGTGTAAAAGAGCATCAACGGCACATTTTTTAAGACACAGAATTGTTCGCCTTTTCGGTTGCTAGTTTGTAAGAAGTTTAATCCGGTTAAGAAATTTGAAAGAAAGTGAAAGTCATCTGGCTCGAACAAGTACATATCTGTAAATTTTTTAACTAAGTAGAGCCGAGAACTGTTGGCTGCTGCAGTTGGTAAAGTTTCTAAGGCTACAAGGGCGAAATATGTAGTGTTTAGCTACCTGTGTTTCGGTAGATACAAATGTCTTTATGCTAGCTGCTTAAAAACCTAAATTTCGGCATATTTAATACTTAAAGGCTATTAATCTGCAGTCGGCAGGAAACTCGATGAAAGCGCCTCCTAGTATAGCACGACTTGTTCAGTTTAACAACCTAGTAATACATTAAAGATACCCAATAAAATTTTAGGAAAAATCATGAAGTTTTATCAATAATCTCCAAACCGTGTAGAAGTTATGGCCGAAAAACCCCTTGGGGGTTGATTCAACCCCCCCAGGCTAGATAGGTTAAGTACCATTGACGTCATAGGTGGTTAAGCGTTTTACGACACAAACACGATGCGTGTTGTATCTTTGCATTCTAAAAGTTGAAAATCCGTTTCAAAGTTACCAAATAGTGTTTTTAGAAGAAAACAGTCCTTCTAAATGTACAGATTTGTCCTTGGTTAAGCAGCTGGCCAATAAGAGTAAGAAACAGATATCTGACTTTCGCCGCAGTGTTAGAATCTGCAGTGGCCTGAAGAATTTTGCGTTCTTGAAAATGCTGACAGTAGTACCAGCAAAAGTACCTGCAAAAGGCGTTTATAACAGATTGCATATACAGTGCGATAGTGAGTTTGTTTCTTCGTCACCTTGCAGTTCTTGAACTACGTTTATTCACGTTAAAGAAAAATGTCGCTAGCTAGTTGTTTCGTGTTGCTGAGCCGGAGAGAAAGATTTCTTACCTACTTTCAGCACAGGGTATATTGTTGTCATGCAAAAATGCTAATGGAACATAACTCAATTTTTAATCCTCGGATTGCTCTGGCGCTGTCATTGAATGAACATTATATTAACCATTTATTGTCGTACAAGCAATTTCAGTTTCCTTCTACATTATTTCTGAAAAACCGTTTCTCCAATTCCAAAACACGGCTCATTAGTTGCATTTCTGCGATCTCATCTTAAAGCTTTTTACCTTCTTGACACTAAATTGTACAGGGCTTGCCCAAGTATTTGGATCCCCAAATAGTTCTAGCTTTTATGTATTTTTGTTTTCGTTCAAACAATTCAGTTTGGGCTTTTAAGTACCGTTCTTGAAGGCAAAATGGCAACTTTACCCTAGAAGGCATAAGGGAGGGGAATAAATTAACCGTCTGATATCTGAACAAAAATTGAATTCAGTAGTTGAAGATTGCTGAACTGTCAATAATCTCAATAAATCGTAAAAAGTAAAATGAAATGTTCTTTTTAGAATCTGTAACTGAATCCATTTTAAACATTTTTGTTGTTTACTCCATCAATTATAACCTTAATCGGTACAGAAATTTACTTCAAATTTCTAAAAGTTCCCGTTCATATTCTTTAGCGCTTGCATTGAAGTTGCGTCACGTGCACCCATGAACCACAAGTAACAAGGCAATATTTGCATCACAAGACATAAATTGATAACAGTCTCTTACCTGTAACAATTAAATCAATTGTTCTCGTTGGAAGTAAACCATTTTTAGTAAACATTCTACAGCCGTACTTCCTTGAATCGCTTTGACTGACATTGGAAAGGATGAAGACTGCTTCCAATGGAGAAACGCTTACATTTTCAGACCAAGAAATACGTCCTGAGTATTTAGGGAGGTACTGAAAGGTTAAAGGTGTACCCTTGGACACTCTGATTGCTACAGTCTGAACACTACCAAAATTAACCAGACTAAAGTCGACTTTGTCGAAGTCGCTAGTGAACTGAAAGAAAAACCTGGCACTCTCTCCAACAGCAACAAATGTTGATCTTTTGACTGGTCCGACGAAGCTTGCGCCTGAATATTTCAAAACAGTATTGAAATAGAAAAAAGACAAGTTCTATCTCCCGTTACAGCAATCCCTCAATGTGAGGCTTACTTGCTGGGGTCAGCGGTAAAGTAAATAAAGTAAGATATTAAATAAATAAATAAATAAATACATAAATAAATAAATACATAAATAAACAAATAAATAAATAAATAAGCTTATGCTATAAATTCAAGGATATGGAGATTACAGCGAATTAGTGAGAAAACGTTTGAAATGCGGATTTGAAAGTGTCAATATTGTTACAGTTTATAAAGATTTCGGGTGGTAATTGGTTCCATTGAGAGACTGTTCTGGGGAAGAAAGACTGTTAGTGTGATGAAGTACTGGA
>JAOBRG010362793.1:0-27138 GCA_027574985.1 Umimayanthus nakama | reverse complement strand
GGGGGGAGGTGGGGCGGGGATCTGCAATCCCGTTGAAATACAGTTATCAAAACCGCTCTTCTGCAGCCCTGTAAGACATAAAACAATATCTTATACCTTTTACACGTAAAAATATTTAACTTAATACCTTGGTTGTGTTTTGTTTGAAGCATGCGGCATCTTGACTGTCACTGCAAAAGGAGGCTTGCCACAGACGTTCACAGGTATTTCAAGGGTAACAATTTTTGCACAGGTCGAACACAATGATCAACAAACATGAAGAAACGCTAATAATGTGTTTCGGTTAACTAGTGAGAAGAATACTGGTAAGAACTTGTTTGTTATAAGAATCATTCTCTGGACCAGTCGCACCTAGTTAAATGATAAGTGTAAGGGTGCCCGACCGCCCTCAATGATTTTACAAAAAAACCATTATAACAATAAGCTAGTAACCAGCAAAAGTTTTGTCAAATCCACAGAATAACGCTGATTTCTAGTTTGAAAGACCTTCAAAGTCGACCATATGTTTGGAGAAAAGTCTGATGTATTATCCGTTAATAGCAATCTTTAGCTTAGACAGCACAACTTGGATTGCGGCTGTTGGACAGAAATTTACTTTCATGTGTTCTATTTTGTTTGAGTATCATCCAGGCGTTTTGATTGCTCAAAGGAAGTAAAGAGTTCTAATGACACGAACTTCAAGCGACAGTTTAAAAGCTGAGCTACTAACAAAGCAATTTACTCTCGAATTTCTCGGTTTTTATAACCGAAACGTTTTGCTTTTGACGTTCTTCCTGTTTTTCTTGTCTGTCTTTTTGTTGTTTCTATGCATGTTCTTGTTCTTCCTCCGTAACGTTTTGTCTTGGAAATATAAAAAAATAGGACGTACTTCCGTGGTTGTGAAAAAACAAAATAGAATAAAGGGAACTGAACTGAGCTTGTATTTTAACAGATGACGCCATTTGGGCGGCGATGAAAGTCGGCGATCAGGATGAAAAGAACACTGAGAAGGTTCTGGGAGGGACCACGTGGGAAGAGTCTTTCTCCTTCCTGATATACGACTTAGCTCTCGAGAAGGTAAACACGCCTTGTTTGTTGAAATGGTCTGATATTTCTGTATTACATGATTTTACACTGCACCACATGTGTTTTCATATGCGATTTGGTTCTGAAGAAGGTAAAACATGCCTTGTCTGTGACTGTCTGTGTTATATGGTTTGACTCTAAACCACATGGATTCTCTTATACGACTTAGCTCTCAGAAAGGTAAACACGCTTGTCTGTCTGTGTTATATGATATGACACAGCACCACATGAGTTCTCATTTACGACTTGCCCTCACGAAGTTAAACACGATTTGTATGTCTGTTTCAATGGTTTGACAGTGCATATGACATGAGAAGAGTCGAAACTTCCCACTTCTCCCATACACTATTCCCCAGTTTTGTTCACTTGTGGTACATGATTTGATACTGCCAGTGTTTATCGCCGTGTTGCTACTCTGACTTTATGTGGACGCTTCTTGGACTACATTTTGCACGATTTTTAATCCTCGAACGTCCAGAGAAAGTGGGGAGTCTTTTGAAACTCCCCCCCCCTATTGTTTTTCCGAGCTAAAAATTAAAGCTTTGAAGCAATCAAAATAAAATTTTCAGTATCTGTAGTTCAACTATTAATGTAGCTTTTGACGTTAATTGTATGACATCATCGCTCCTCCATTTATGTGTTTGTCTTTCAGTTAGCAAACAACTTGACAATATTAGTCGACGTAATTACGCCGAAAATTTTGTTCATTTAACTCTCTCTGGAAAAGTTATGTAAAACAACGAATCCCAAGAGCAAAGTGCTTCGCGCCAATCTTTTTATAAATCGAGCTTTATATTTTGGTTTTAATGAAACAGCGTCGTTTTTAAACCGATCATTTTTTTGTCTTCTCTTTATTTTGCAGCTAACAATTGAAATCAGGGGTAAAAGGACATTCGGCACAAAGTACACAATGGCCAAATACAAGATTTTCCTAAATTCCCTGAATCTTGAAAAGAGAAAGAAAGTGTAAGTGAAATTTGAACTTACTGAGAGAAACCTCATCAAGGTCCATTTAAAATATGAGAATCTATGTTTGTAGATATCGGCATACAACACTGCAATTCTTGCTGAGTTATGTTTTGTATGCTAGAAGTAATTGATTGACATGAAATGATTTATGGTGTACTTCTTGGTGTTGTCATCTATTTTTTTATGTGGAAAGTAACATCTGGAGCTTCAAAGTTTATAAATTGAATCGTCATGAAAAAAGTCATGGCCTCATCAGCCACACCAAAAATAGTGAAACAAAAATACAAGCAAGCAGTCTATCTATTCATTTTAAATCAACTAAAGTATTCCAATCTAGATTTCCAAAAGGACAATTGTAAGATATTGTTTTGCCATCAATATAGAAATCGGTTTTTTGTGACGATACTTTATTCCACATGCAGTGACACCACATTAGAGAAGGAAGGCGTTAAAGGCTCCAAAGTGGAAGTGACCCTTGAGTACTCGGCACTGCAGTGTGTGGACGTCACCAGTCGTACAGATGAGAAGGAGTTCAAGGAGAAAATGGCGATGGACGACACCAACACTAATGATAGTAAGGCGTTAATTTATTCTTTTATCTGTTTTTTGGTCTTTACAGCACTTTTTGACGGAAGGATGTGATGCAAGTTGATTTATGAGAGTTCTTGTATCTCAGTGAGTAGAGCGTCTGACCTTCAATTCAGAGGATCACGTGTTCAGAATTTTTTCCTCTGTGATAAAGAAGCTTGTGGTAAAAACAATAACTCTTTCACGAGCTAATCAAGGTAAACTGCAATTGCAAAAAATGTAGACCTTACATAGAGCGTTCAAGTCAGCAGAATGTTTGTGTTAAGAGAGAGACTGTAACTGTTTTTCAGTAGGGTATCCTGCCTTAACTTGATCTGTGTATCTAATGCTGTCGCAACCCATTCACAAAGCAGAAAACTCTGAGATTGGCAGTGTGAAAGTTCTTATTGAAAACCTCTCATCTGAGGCTATATGTTATTCGTACTACTGATTTCGGTCCAAGAAAACCTTTCTTTGAGCTTATTTCAGTAAATTCTTCTAAGTCATTTACTCAGCCGATTAGTGCAACTGTTACTGCATAGAAACAGAACAAGCTATGGCGCTTGCAAATCTCTGACTCCTGGTTTTGTATTTGCACGTTTGCTGCAGAGGCCGGCGTGTTGCTTGTGGTGTTACACAGTGGCTCCAAACTGTTAGCAATGGACTCGGACGGGTACAGTGACCCGTACTGCATCATTACCTCCAACCGAGAAAAGGTAGCTACAACCCCAGCCAAAAGTCCCTGGACACCCTCAGAAGAAAGCCCTCCCCCGCTTCCCCATCTTAAGTTGTTCTAATAAGATCTCACAATTAGGCCTAACATTAAATCAGCTAGAGAATAGAAAAAATAAATTTCCATGAATTTTGTTTTTGTCCTTAAACCAGATTAAACAAACACCACACGTGTCTGGTACCGTGAACCCAGTATGGGAAGCTATCACAGAATTTCCCGTTAGAGATTTCTCTCAGGTAAGACAGGTTTTTATGGTGAAAAGTTCCATTGATTAAAGTAGATGCTCAAATAATACTCAATTATTTGATTTTCCTTTTCCTTTTACGTTACGTTATTTTGTTATTTGATCATGCAAAAACATAAGGTTTCATGCTTTATAACTATATTCTCTTTTTGTTTATCTATCTGTTAGTGTGTTAGTGTTATTTGTGTACTATTTCTGATGCATTCTCCAACAACAACCAACTCCAATCCCAAACTCGACTAGTTTCTACTGTTTTCAAGTGGCTTTTGCCTCTTCCATCCGATAAACTTTGCTTTATTCTCTGTTGTAAACAGTGTAAACTGTTGTTAATGATGTTGTTAATGAAGTCAGAGGGTGAATCAAATTTTCTTTCTCCACAGAACGCTCTTTCGTTCTTGGTTTATGACCGCGATGTCAACTGGCAATTGCAGTCCGACGACTTTATGGGCTCGTGCAACCTGAACATGAGCATTGTAAGTCATGTTAACTGAGTTTGTAGCTTGTCTTTAGTTAAAAACACTAACAACAAGTCCGTTTAAGCGGGTGTTTACCTGTTCTTTAAATGATTACGTTTGATTAGAGATTACAGTTTTTAAGTGTGCAGAAAACAAGCATTTGTTTCATAGAATAAATGTTAAAATAGCGAATGTTTGTTATTAGGATTCCTGAAATATATGCAATTTTATAATTGGTTTTGTCTTCATTAAATCTGGGCCAGACAAACTGCAGAACTTTTTTTAATGAAGAAGGTCCGGGGCTTAAAGCCCGGCCTGGTCGAGGGTTAAAAATTTGATCGCAACATAGTTCGTTGACAGGGACGTTAAACCGTTGGTTTTAGTCTCTTAACATTCGCGAACCTACACACTAGCTGATAAGAGTAGGCTAATGCCGGTGTTGTAGGCCTGGGTTATCAGTGATCTGCAATTACTGTCACTTCCAGTAAATAAAATCATCATTACTATTTTTATTGTTTTTATTATTACTACTAATACCGGTTGAGGGGAGTCCACTTTCCTGTTCTGCAGTGTTGTTAGTGGTATTACTCTAGAGTGTACCAAGAAAAATTGACGTACCAGTATTTTTAAGCTTGCAAATCTGTACGGCAATAACTATTTTTTAATACTTTTTGTTTCTTGTCGTACATTTTCCGCGCATAACTTTGGAGACCATTAGAACTAAATGAATAAAATAAGCAGTCTTCTAAAATACCTTCTAATACTTAAATTGGTTTAATTTCTCTACATTACATTCAGTGATTTACAACTGTTGGTTCCGCCCTTGTATTTCCTGTACAGGATGAACCAGTTATTATCAAACGCAAACTTGACGTTAACTACAAAGTGTTTGGTAAGAAAAAGGCAGACGATTCCATCATGAATGCGGGTTCAATCGTTGTGTCGGCAGTCTTCCGCCCTGTAGCGGCAGTAGAAAAGTCTGGTAAGTTGTCAGAGTTTACTGATACTTTAAGATTAATATACTGATACCATATCAAATACTGTTAATAATCAAAACGTTTTGGAGCAATGACAAGTTGGTCATGAAGCCTGTCATAACTGCTCACAACTAATGATGAATGCTGTAATAAGTGCTTCATACGTATTAATTTCTATAACTGGATTATTATTCATCTTTAATCCATTTTTGCTTCTAGTAAAACCTGAAACTCCAAACTCAGTTACAGAGGGAGACGATATTCCAGACATAAATGTAAGGAGGATATGATAGCTTTGCAGGGATTGCTTAACGTCTCATCCTTATCATAAACATAAACGCTTTTGACTTATTCTGCATCGCTAGTAATATTAGTCAGCCAGAAAACTTCTTCTCAGCACCAACTTACTACAGACGCAAACATTTTTAATTTGACACTTGGACGCTAACTTTTTATTAACTGTTACAACTTTACTTTCCTTACCTTTACTAACGTTTGTTTGCTCACATGGTGGGTGGCTCCTCCTAAAATGGTCTGCAATTGGTATAGGATTTAATGGAGCCGAAACCAATTGTAGAATTGCACACGTATTTGATATACTACTGATGAGTAGTTACTGATTTGCATTTTATTTCAGAAACATTATAGAAGTCTGTGCAGTTTCTATTTGCAAATATATTCAGAAATAAATCCACACTCGTTCATTTTGTTGCTGATAGTAGATTCGAGACTCTCGTTTTCACTGTTCTTTTTGTCAAGTAGGCAAAAAGGTGCTCACTAGACGCCTCACATTGAAAACTTAGCTTCTATGTTTCAAAATAGGTGCAAGTTAAGGTAAATGTGATAACTCTTATTCTGTAAATGTAGGAGCACGCTAAGAAACATACGAGTAAAAGCAGCATGAAGATCAAACGACAAGTGGAGGAGATGCAACTTATCAAAGGTACCATTGGCATTAGCATTACCATTAACATGCACTAGCAATACATTATTACCACAACCTTTACCATTGCCATTATAACTACCTTTAACATTTTTCTTGCTACTGCAATTACGTAATTTGCCATTACAAATATTAGTGCTGCCGCCATTACCATTACTATTAGTACTACCATTAACCGTTTTTACTGACTTAGCGGTTACCATTGCCATTACAACTATCGTTGCTATTTCTGTTATCACTGCTGTTACTACTATTTCTTTTGCTGTATGTCATTGCCATTGCAATTACCGCCAGTTACGACTACCAAAAGTATTCAGTACCAATACTATTACCATTACCAATGCTACTTTCACTATCATTATACTTTCAATCACCTTAAGTTTTAAACTATAGTTAACAACCACTTCTATTGCTGTTATCTCTGCTTTGCCACTACCTACAAATTAATACCGCAGCCCATCCTGGCCACACTTTCAAAGCAAGATTTTGACTTTTGCCAATTCATGGATTTTTTCATAGAAAAATACTAGAGGTTATTTTGTCGCCAAACTTAGGCCTAATCTGAACAAGAAAGTACATTCTTTCCTACTTATTCTGTTTCCTAACTTTATCAAATAAACAATACCTATTGTCCATGCAGCGCTGGCATATAAGACAAGACCAATTAACAAGCCAGCCAAAACCGAAGATGCTCGCGAAATATTTTTTTTTTCATAACTGTGTGTTAAATGGATAATTCTATTTAAAATTTTAATTTCGTTCTCTACTTTTCCTGTCTTTCGATAGCATTGGAAAATTGGTACGTAAACTCACATAGTTTTTATGCAGCCCTTTTACAATCTATTCAGAAGTAAGCGTTTCTAACATTGGTACAGAAACACTCTTCAATACCTTCATGTCACTGTAATTGTTTTCCCACACGGGGCAGGTTCTCAATTTGTATTAATCTCATTAATTGCTGTTTTGCTACAGAGCGCGGTGTCTTAATCGTCACCTTACTCCAGGGAAAGGACATGGCTGCTATGGATAGCAACGGTAAGTAGTACCCGGATGTCTAAAAGTAATACCAAGTTAATGGATTGCGCTAGCACATTCTGCAATATTTGCTGTTTTAGATTATCTATCGCCATTTTGAAAGATTTTATCACATTTTAACGTTGGAAAAAAATTGTCTGAACTATAACCACAGCTTTGTTGTGAGCCAATATCGCGTTTCATCTTAAAAGACGCTCCAATTGAAGTACGTATTTTCAAAGAATACTTTACATAAATTAAACTCAAAATGGAAGTCTCAAGAAGTCTATCAGATCAAAAACCCGTGATAGTCAATTTTTTTATATCAACATTAACTTCAACGACTTAGAAATGGTAATTTACTGATTACTAAAACCGACGTAGTACTAACAAATAGTTACAATAAATTAAAACATTGCTTACTTTGATGGTACACTAAGTGCTCTTCAAGCATCTGAACTAAAGACAATTTGTCTTTAAGGACTCAGCGATCCGTTCTGCGTTGTGAAAATCAATACTGAAAAGAAATTCAAGACTAATGTAGCGTACGAGACGCTAACTCCGGTATGGAACGAGTCTGTTACTCTCGCTATGCCAAGGGATAATGACAAGCTGCTCATAGTAAGTACAGTACAGTACAGTACAATACAATACAATACAAAACAATACAGTACAGTACAATACAATACAATACAATAGAAAGCAATAAATGACAGTACAATGTAATACAATATTGTAATACAATACAATGTAATGCTATAGAAGAATATCCGATTCAATACAATACAATACAATGTAATATAATATGATATAATGTAAAGAGTACATTGTTTTATAATACAATACAGTACAGTACAAAAAATTAAATATCAAAATATGATATGATATAAGGTTACATACTATAACAGAACACAAAGCAGTATGGTATGAAATAAGGTAAGATAAGATAAGGAATGACACGACAGGGTAACATTTAATAGATTATATTTAGATTACATTTGACTAGATTAGAGTAGATTAGATAAAATTAGATTGGATTACAGTTTAGAAGATGAGATTAAAGTAGATGCTTTTAGATTAGAGTAGAATATTAATTAATAGACAAGATTCGATTTGATTATTTAAGATGAAATAACATTAATTATTTTTGTGGCGCACTTTCCATAAAGTAACCAAATGTACATTACAGGATAAAAAACTGCCTATTTGAAAATTTAAGCATATAAGAATTAACAATCCAGAACTTGTGCTCATAGAACATATTCTCAAAATATCTATTTAGCAAAACGCCTCTTTTAAGCACGACGTTTAGAAGAGCCAACGTTTTTATAGAACGCAGCTTGTTAAGACTAGCTCATGAGCTCAGGAAAACATCCTGTCTGTAAGCGTGACTTTCAGTTTTTCAATGGGTACAATGAGCGATAGACATTTTGAGCCCCCGAGATTGTAGGCAGACGACTTAGCACTAGACCATGATTTGTGTTTGTCTGCGCACAAATTGATTGACTATGATCTACTGAACGTTGTAACTTTCACCTCCCCACAGGAAGTGTTTGACAAGGATGTGTTTCAGAATGATTTTATGGGTCAGCTGACACTCACAACAGACCAGATTCGTGAAGCTGCAAAGGTCAGTGTCCAGGGGATGGGGGAGGGGTTAAATTGTATGCAGGGGAGGGGAAGGGTTTGGGAAATGTTAGGAATTACCTCGTAAAGAGTTGTGAGAAATAACAATTTCAAGGATCGAAAGTGATTTTTAATTGAATCACTTTACCCGTTTGGTCTTTCAAGCTTTTTGTGTTGTCAAGAAAATATACAAATACTGAAAATCTTGGCCTAAAAACCCACCGAATCTTCAAAAATAGATTAACAGCGGACTGAGATGATGCATGAAACAACTTGCTTTGCATAGTTTGTAAACCTATTCATTTATGTCGTATCTCTCTTTATAAATATATCTTAATGAGTGTTAATAAAGTCTAATTGCTATTATTGTTGAAGTATATACCTCTTATTAGCCGAGTGCGAGGTCCGTACGGCAAGTTATGGACCGAGCTTTTTCCTTCCTTTTATGGCCCAAGCGCGAACATGAAAACAAGGAAGGAAAAAACGAGGATCCATAACTTGCCGTACGGACCGAGCAAACGAGGCTAATAAGATGTTTATTATATGGCTTTGTTGGTTATTCTGGTTTTGAAAAGGCGATCGAGAGCTAGCGGTCCGTACGGCAACTTACGGACCTGGAATTGACCAATCACAGCGCGCGGAATCAGTCAGCCATATAATAAACAAAAATACTCGTAAAATCACAAAATCACAATTCGCTTTATAAAAACAGAAAGGAAGCGACTGGTACAAGCTGCAGGACGCGGAGTCTGGAGAGATTCAGGTGCTCTTCAAGGTTTCTTCTCAAGGAGATCAGGTACTGAAGACACTTGTTTAAGGATTGCCACATGACTGTTGACTCAAATTCTTGCTTGGATTACTTTCCATGTTATGTCTAGCCGGTCCGGCCAGTCAGCTGTTAAACAGAACGCACGAGTTTTTCAGAACTGGTTTTGGCCAGAATGGCCCTGCTAATAAACCAAAGTTGCTCAGTGCTTCCGCCCCGGTTGGCTAAAGCGCGGGAACTTCGACAAATGTGGCGGGAAGGAATGTACGCGCGCGCCTTGGATCTTTCCATTTAAACCCACCAGAACCAGTTCTTTTCGGCAGGCCAATATGAACAAATGGAAAGCGATTTTAGTATGCTTATGAGGTTTTACTCAAGCATGAAATTATTTTGGGCAAACAGACTTACTATACATGAGTTTAAAGGATGGATGATCTACATGTTTTAAGCTACAGAACTTACATTTACAAACCTCTTTTTAGGTTAAATATATGTACGGTACATTTCTTGCTTACAACCTTTTCGAAACCTTTCAGAATAAGCAGTAGGTAGACAATAGGTTACCCAACAGACTATGAGAAGATTTCTACTTACCTTTAAAAATAGAAACAATTAATCAATGCTCAGTTAAGCCGAATAGTTTCAAAACTGTATTTAATAAAACAATTATTCCATTCGACCTTCAGAATATTAGCTGATTATCAGCTATTATTAAATACAGTCCAATGGTTATTCCGTCGATTTCAAATAATTTGATTGGTTCGGTGGTCACCGGTTATCACCTCATATTCTAGTGATTGGCTATATATGGAAAACGCAAGTTATTTCTGAGTCGGCGGCTTCCTCAGACACTATTCATTTTCAAATTAGTACTTGCCAGTGAAAAAAAATCTGTTATCTATAGTAAAACTGTGTTTAATAAAACAATTATTCTACTCGTCCTTCTGAATAATAGCTGATTATAACAGAATCGCGTTCCGCGCTCATCTGTTATTTATCAGCTAATATTCAGTGCGGTCTCGTAGAATAACTGTTAAGTGTACGAAAAGTTTAGAATAAAACCTTATAAGAATCAAAGGAGTGTAATGAATGACATCACTTAATAACATAAAAACAGGCAGACAAAAGCGCAACGTACGTGTGTTGCTATGTCGGTTGGCATACATTGTTTTCTGTAAGTAACAACAACGTTGTCTAAACAGATAGAAGAAGCGCATAAGGCGGTCCAAGCCTTGGTGGATGTGGACAGCGCAGACGATTCGGGCTTCGGTGACGCAGCACAGACAGACGGGTCAGCGGCTAACGTGTTTGATGACACCATCAACCAGCTAGAACGTACGTCAGGCCTCAATACTTGATGATGATTGAGTGCTAACACTATTAAAATGTTGCTCAAGTGGTTTATGGTTTGTGTGGTTTTCTGCTTCTACGCATGTCTCTGTTTATGAATTTGTAGTTTAACCGAGAACTGATTCTTTGTGTTTTTCCTTTTCCTCACATTTGAGGACTGGATTCTGTATCGTAGACAAAAACTCATTTTTATTTAAAAGACTCCTATTATTGAGCTCTGGTTTAACCATCTAAAAAGATTATTATGCACTTTTGTCTTTTTTTTTTATTTTGTTAGTTAAATTAAGTTAAAAAGAATCGGTTTCAAGTCCAAAGTATTGTTTTTGTTGTGGCAGGAATGATTGAGGTCGAACCTCCGCCTATTTACTACAGTTTGTCTGGTGAGATTATCCAAGCGTCGGATATTCAAGGTAAGGTAGAATACAACTTACTATATCTAGTGCATAGCAAAACCTTGAAAATAACAACAATTAGTAACAATCATGTATGTTTGTTTATTTATTTATTTGTTTGGTTCACTAGGATGGGGAACAATACAAATCAAGGGCAGAATCGACATGTAAGTAGCGAACGTTCTTAGTATCTTAGAAGTTGGTCTAAACACCATCGAGTACTAACAGAGCTGGTGTTACTATTTTCAGTTCTTATATGCAATGACTGTCTATCCGCTGTTCCGTTTGTCAGTTTGTCTATGCAACTGTCTGTACGTCTTTATACGACCTACCTGTGTGTCCGTAAGCCTGCCTGTCTACCTGTTTGCGTACTTGTCTGTCTGTCTGTCTCGGCCAGTCGTTAAGCATATCTGGTCTGTCTGTAAACACCTTTCAGAAACAACTCGAATTGTTATATGCATGAGTTTCAAATATACTTCTGAGTCGGTTCACCTTCCTTGCTATCTCCAATGTAATCGAAAATAATACAACACATAATTACAGTTAGTAAAGGAATTCTACAATCCTGTCTTACTTTGTTACTCAGTCCTCGCAAAAGAAGAAAAGGAAGCGTGAAACACGAGCAGCACACCATGTGCTCTACTCCCCAATTGGCCCCAGAGAGCGGAATGGTCAAGTGGAATTACGTATTCCAGGTGTGTCACGATTTTTTGAAGAATTTTCCATGATTCCTGTATCTGACTCATGCTGATGAGCCAGTTTTCATAAACTGAGAGATGCTGCTGTTCTTTCTTATGTGACTCCAGGTGTAATCTAACTCCCCCAAATCCAAGAAAAAAATGCATGAAACGTGTAGATTTTTAACAAAATGCAGCGCTAGCTCATTGGTTGAAAACTGTAACAATCAAGCCCCCCAGAGTCATTCTGAACCTCCTTGTATAATTTCGAGATCTGTCCCAACTTCTTAGTTATCAAACATTGCTTACATATCTGGAGTAACAGATATTAACTGTGATGCTATTTATGTATCTGCTGATCATTATCCGAAACTTTTGTTGTACCTCCTAACTCTTTTTTGCGCACAGACGTCTGGGGGAATAGCTATTCCCAACGATGCCATGTTGCTGTTTGATATGAGGGACGCCAAGAAGAAAGTCGCTGGGATGTGCAAGATTCCAATCATAGATTTCTTTAAAGGTAAGTTTTTTCCTACGGTCAACTTTTCTAGAGAGGAGCAAACTGGGCTCTCAACTACTAAGTACAAAACACAAATTATAGCCTTGTTCAGTTTGGTATTCACAGTCTTCATAGTTAATTTCAATGACAATAGACTCGTTTTTATAGTTTTGGCAAATTTAGTTTTAAGTTGATGTAAATGTTCATAAACGCCAATGTGTGTGGGCTGTTCAATACCCCGTGTACTGTTGCAGTCCTTCTCGCTGCTATTTACGTATATGCAACACTAAGTCGAGGCTATCAGTGTTAAAACGGGTCTATAGTCTTTGTGATCAGCGGCAACTTAAAATATAAATTCGGATTGGAACCAACCAAACCAAGTAAGAAAAAAATTTTGAGTAAGAAAATTAATTTAAGTTATCATAAATAAGTTAGAAAAAGAAATTTGAGTTGTCAAGAGCCTTAATTATCGTGTGACAGTTGTACGAATTCAAGAAAAGACTGCACTGTTTTATTTTGTTTTATTATATAAACTGCAGTGTTTTACAAGGATTTCTACCACCGAGAAATGTGGTATCTGAACAAACGTAAAAATACGATATTTTTACCTGTGAAATTATAAACCAATCCTATTTCAGTAATTTGTGACGTAATGGTAATGTTATGGTTTTGGTTTATGGAATGGCTGATTCTTGTTTATATAATAAACAGAATAATACATGGACGCTTGGAGATATAGAATTTATCTTCTCGTGTTCACATTCGATATCTCACTCGTTTGATATCGATGTGAACACTCGAAGATAAATTCCATATCTCCGCACGACCATGTATTATTCTCTATTTACAAGTTTTATGTTTTCTTTCTGTTGTCAAACATTCATTGGACGGGATTTACTCAAGAGTTTTTGCTTTAGGAATGAAGAGGAAAGGACCAGCTGGAGCAAGTGGTGAAGGTAAAACTTATAAATGCCTTTATAAGAACCTTTTTCTATAAGAAAACTGAACCTCTTATCGGTTTACAAACCAACATAATGTAAATAAAAACTATTCTGTTTTCAATCATAGCAAGGAAACGAGGGAAAAACTTAATATTTTTATTACTGTTTTGCTATCAAATTTTCCAGGATTAGCAGAAAAGTACACATGGGATTCCAACAATACTTCAGTTCAAAGAAGCAAGGATTTGAAGAAACGAACTGTTTAAACGAGTAAAATGATTTGAATATGCCAGTTAAATTTTCTAAAAACTTTGAACAAAACCTATCAGTGTTAGACCCTTTTACCCCCATGTACCCATTTATATTGTTCTTAGCAGTTTTGATAGCTGAAAAATAGACAGGTATTTCTTGTTTCAACTTAAAGGTCACTAATACATATGAAACTCAAAAAAACTCGTAGATTCCCATACTAATCCTGTATCTTCTGCTGCAGAGAGATACACAGAGACAAAGTGGCTGAACTTGGAATACGGTGTGTACCAAGTTACATTAATTATAACTACGTATAGTGCATGTTAACGCCATGTTTCTTTACAGCCACTGGTATTGCACGAGGTTACTTTGTTGTTTACCTAGAGAGTGAGAGCAAGTCTGTTACGAGCTTTGCTTTTTTTTTCTTGCAGCAGCTAGTCTTTTTCAGTCACTTCGTTGTTCAGCGATCCAAAAATACCTCTGTGTCATCTAATGATGAGACTGGGTCTTTTAAGCACTGGAAAACTAGATTTAAAAAAATTGTTTTCTTTTCTGCGAAGACGAGTAAGCTGAATATGGATTTGATCAACAGAGGTTGATATGGTTATGTTTTTCGCCTATGAGATGTGTGTTTAGCTTAATTTTTTTAGAGATTAATATTTAGAGATGATTAGGTTATATGTCAATTGCATTGTGCCAGTTCTTTTGGCTTTTCACTGACCCACTGTTGATCCAGATGATTCAATCTGTCATGTTCACTTCTCCTTGGCCTCTTACCACAAAGGGTTGTTTCAACAATTGTTGAGTTCTTTTACATAGCCCAATCTATAATGCTTGCTTTACTTTGTTAAATATTATGACACTTAAACGGTAAACAACTTTGATTTATAGATGGGAATCCAGTTGGTCGATTGCAAGTGATGATGGGATACACAGAAACTCCCGACGCTCCACTAGCACCTACAATGCAAAGGAAGAGAACACTTATCAAGAAATTCAGCTCCAGCAGTGCACTTTAGTAGTTAGAAACAATTTTGTCGATCAACACATCGGTAGTATTCTTGATCAGCGACCGCTAACATATGTTGGAACATAAAATATATACATTTGAGCTGTACAATAAGGTTTACAACGCGCTACACAATAATCATCATGCATTGTTGCCCTGTGCTAGTGAATCTCTCTTATTTGGTAACTGGACGTTTAGACCGGTGTGTGGCCTTCTTAAGCTTTGCCTTCTTTGGTACCGGAAAAAAAGTCCGTTTTTCCGATTTGTCGGTTTCATTGCAGGTTTGTCTGATGTTAGCTGTTGCCAACCTAAAAAAATTTTTAACTGCACTCCAATTAAAGGAATTGTAAATGATTCTCTTGAAAACAACACGTTCCTTGCGGTTTTGATCGTGGAATCACGGATTTGAAGAAGCTTTCTCAGATAATTTTTACTCTCACGGTCTCGGTTTTTTATATGTTACTTCACTTATTGACATGTAAAGTGTTATTTTGTATGGTCTATCAGCGCACCGCTGTGCACACTGTAGCGGTGGTTGGAATGGAAGTTGTCTCAGCAAGAAAAAGGTACGACGCGATTCTATTTTTCTCTTTTTACACTATTGACATAAAAAGACCTTAAACACGAGTAGTTGTGCTGTAGATGAATATAGTTTAGTTTGTTCGCTAAATTTTGAGAGTTTTTTCTTTCTTTATCTTTTGTCAAGTATTGTACTTTTATGTTAAACATAACAGCCAGGGACCGTGGAGAGGGAAGGGCAGGTGGGTTGATAGCTCTACCACTTTTTTGAAAGTTATAAAGAGTCACTGAGAAGAATTGTTTCTAGCCCCACTACCTGTAGTCACTTGTCAGCCCCACCACTTTCAAAGCAGCTCTGCTATCCCTGACATTGCTTACCTTCCTTTAGCTCAGTGTCAGGACAGTATATAAGCTAGCATATCGAGTAACAACAATCCAATTATTTGGTAGTCACATGTACAAATACATATTAAACGTTTTTAAAGAAATTTTTAATCCTGTAAATAGGTAGTTAGTATGTGCATAAAATAAACCTTCACGGTATTTTTTGTGTGATTTATTACCGGATTTAAGTCCCATTTCTATCTTGAGATGTATTTCCTCAGACAGTAAATTCAATACTGTTAATACTGATGCTATTGTGATATTTGCAGCAAATCAAATTGAAAGAGGATCTAAACGGGGTTCATTTGTTAAAGAGAATCGCCCAAGATTTTAACTGACTACTTAGGTCTGTGGTTAACTATAGCTGGATACTAATAATGGATATCAAAAATTCTAACTGATTACTAAGAATCGCCAAAAATCAACTGATTGCTGAGAACTGGGTGCCCTAATTCAGGGCCTTTTTATGGTTAAGTCTAGACTATGTTTTTTGAGTTCATTTTGAACTAGGTTTGATAGTTATAGGAGTGTCTTTCGTTGCGCCAGTAAATTTGAGTCCCTTGAAATATGTACTGTTTGCTGATTAGGAACTAATCAAAAATTAATGTGTTTCGGTATAGAAATGGTCAAGGTTCATGGTCGGTCTGATTACTCTGCCTTTAGATTTTTTAACATATATTTTTACATTTCTAATATTCAATATTTATACATCTGTTTCGAAGCGTCATGATCGTTTTCTTAAGTTTTAAAAAAATCCGCAGATTTTGGTGACAGATCCCAATTCTGGTCAACAGTCTCTTCAGCATAATAGGTAAGGATCCTACCTGGAAGCTTATTTCATTGTGGTTGGACGTCTTCCCTAAGCCATTAAATCATTGGCAAATCCAGATATGAGAGAATGAAAAAGGGTTTTCCGGCTTTTTAAAAAAGGTTCCACAATAAGAGGGGCTGGTTCTGATTGACATTCAACTTTATTTTGGAGTGCACATCTCTGATTCGTTGCGTGCAGTAGGAAATCCAAAAGAAAAAATCTGAATATGAATTATCAAGGTGGAAGCTGTCAAAAGGTTAGAAAAAAGTACCACCTCACTATCCATGTACTATCTATTTATTTCTTACATTACGAACCGTCAGGCTTAAAAATTCAACATTTTAGAAAGAGAATACCTTGCAGAGACGCCAATTAAGGTTCGTGCACGGATTCAGGGGAGAGGCCGGCGGGGCCGTGGCCCCCCATTTTGGCAAATTATTTGTAAGAGATTTATAAGAAAATGACTGAAAGCGGCACTGAAAAGTGGAATTCCGCCATCCCCCCTCCTTTTTTAGAATTCAGCTCCAAGAGCATATCGACCGAGTTGTAGGGCGTGACAGGCTGCCAAGCTTGGCCGATCGACACAACCTGCCTCTGCTCCAAGCTTTCATTATGAAAGTACAGCGACTCGGCAACATAGCCGCCGAGACACCATTACACGGCGCCACGGGGGACACTACCTTGTGTAGATACCGGATACCAAAGGATGCTATTATGTTTGTTGATTTGGCGTCTCTTCATCTCAACCCTGAGTGCTGGGAGAACCAAGAAGAACTCAACCCTTACCGGTGTATTGACCCCGAGGGCTTCTTCATCACAGATCAGGGAAACTGGCTACCGTTTGGTGCGGGACATGGAAGCTGTGCTGGGGAATCGCTGGCCAAAGTTGAGCTAATTTTTTCTGTTCATCATGATACATAAGCTAACGTTCGCTCATGAAGATGGTAAAACCCCACGCAGTTTGAGGGTCACACTTTAAATAACGAGGTCACCTGTACCTTAAAATGTGAAAGCAACTAAAAGGATGTAGCTGCCATTGCCACCAACGCCAACTGCAGATTGCTGTGTAGTTGAGTAGCTTTGTAAAATAGAAGAAAGAAACGAAAAGAGAATGACTGAAGAGTTTTGAACGGCGTACTGACAGACCAACAAGTGAACAGTGATAAATGGCCAACTGAGAAGCTCATGTAGTGAGGCAGGTCTCCTTTACAGACATAACTTCATTGAAGAGCAGTATGTCTAACTTAGATATACAAACCAATTCAGAAAATACCAGGTGAATTTGACGGTTGAAGCTGTCAAGTCGTTAAAACACCTAAATCAGTAAAAAAGAATTCAAACACTGAATTCAAACGTTTCGGTAGAACCACGCTCGTTAGAAGAAAGAATGACAAAGCTAACAAATGCATCTAAAAGCAAATCATCTGTATTTGTAATTTCAGGAGCAATAAAATAAAGTTGATAAAACGCATCCGACAGTCAACTCAAAAACCGATTATCAAAGGATTGTCAAACGCTTTTCTTGAGTACGTTAAGATTCATTTAAAAATAAAACATTTGCGTATTTAATGAAGAATTGAAAAACTTTAATTATTTTCAAATTAATTGTAGTTGCATTGAAACTTAATTACAACAACTAGAAGTGAACGAAAGATTAAAATAAAGCGAACATTTTCTCTACAAGTGTTGTTAAAGATTTTTTCCTTTGGTTTTGAAATTGTCACAATAAGTTTCAATTTAGACCCTAACTCATTATCTTTGGTTTCAAACGCTTCGTATGTAGAGAGGCAGATTTGTTCAGTGTAACTGATATAAGTATACCATTAACAACTTTCGTTCAACCGGAAAGTCGGTTTTCTCTTGAACGTGTAGCTAGTTCTCATAGTCAGAAGCTACTAAAAAGGGTGTTAAACTGTCACGAAACTATATCTTCTACTACTTTGCTTTTAATTTCTGTTTTGTTAGTTTTACTGCCAGGAAACATCAAGATTACGATTTAGTTTAAGCAAATACAATCACAAACTGTATGGTGAAGAGCAAATAAAGAAATGGAAACTTCATCGGAAGAAAGGCATCTTTATATAAAATCTTGTCATTTGGATCAAACGCGTGTGTAATAACTTTGCTTATAAAATGTAAAATTATAGACCGTTTTTTTAATTAATGCTTATCTCTGACAGTTTCTTTAATCGCTTTTGTAATGTAAGTTAACACCTGAAGATATCGATGGCATCAACTTAAGAGTCTAAAAAAGAATGAGTCATAAACGACTGCTCTGAGTGCCTCTGACGCACTTCCAAATACTCAGTTCAGAGTCATGTTTCTCCCGGAGACCAAAAAGCTTCTGATTGTATTCGTTTGTAATATATCTACCGCCCTGTCCAGCAATCGAGCTTTTGTTGGAGATATCAAATACAATGTTGCTCTTGTTGGGCACGTTTTTAAATCTGTGTACGCAAAGGATATGTTTTCTTGCAGTCACGAATGTCTGGAGCACAATGAATGCGAGTCGATCAACTATGGAATTGAGTCGGCCAAGACAGGAGTATGTGAGTTGAACAAAGGAGTCGACAGCGATCACGAGTTAGATGTGTATGTAGTGAAGAGAAATGGGTTTGCTTTTGTTGTGTCTCTCAGAGCGGTTCAGGTAATGTTGGAGCTTCTTGGTTTAAATTTTTTGTGGGTTAAACAATTTTAAACCAAACAAAGTGCAGCTTAAATTAAACATATTTGTTCTTAATGGCATACAGCTATTTCAAAAAAGGTTGTCACAGTAAATAGTCGATACTGGAACCGAAAGGAACTGTTGGGTTCAAGCAGCACAAACAATTTATTGCTGTCATAGCATTAAAACTTCAAAATATAGATTGCTGATTCATTATAATGTCACGACCATACTGTAACAACCTTCACGGGTGCATTATCGCTCATTATGACTGCACCCAGAGTTCCTTTCGGTTCCAGTATTGACTATTGACTATGAAAACCTTTTTTGAAATAGCTGTATATTTAGATTAATATACAATGCTTTGGGTGTTCATCGATCGAAGTTTGGAATGCACATGCCTTGCACTTCGTCTTATCCACCATAAATGTTTTAAAAAATTAACTTAACTTGGAATTCGCACTTTAAACAGTAAGGTTTAACACAAACCAAACGTTTTTAAAATAGTCTCCGGCAAAACATACCCTTGTAATGTTTTTTTGTTCACGCTGTAAACTAACCTTTACTTTCCTTAAGTAGATAGCAAAAAGTTGCTTGGAGCACTTAAAAACGGGCATGACTACATCCGGGTTCTACCGTATCCTTGGCAACAGTGGCAGGGAGTACAAAGCCTATTGTGACATGATGTCAGAGCCAAACTCTGCCTGGACGTTGATTCTTTCCTACAGCCTTAAGAACGCCTCGAAGTTCAGAAAGTCACTAGAAAAAGACTTTCCATTAAGTGTCGACAATCCCAAATGGAATCAGTATCGACTGTCCAGGGAACAGATGGGTGACTTGAAGAAGGACTCCACCCACTGGCGAATCACGTGCTCTTTTCTTGATTACGGAGTTGACTTCAGAGATTACTTGAGGGCAAATTTTTCTGTGTTTGATCCTACCACGTTTAATGGTAGAGCCTGCAAGCCCGTCGAACTGATTAACATTCGAGGAAAAAACTGTCAGAACTGTGAAGTTAATTTTAAACAGTCTCTTTCATCACTTCATCATGTCAAACTTTACTGTTATTATGGCAATGAAATAGACACTGGACTCAATTCTAACGAATATTTCGGAAACTACGAGACTTACGATGAGAACTTCCGCTGCACTTCCGGTCCAGAAGCAACCACCAATATGTGGTTTGGAGGATACGCCTAATTGGAAGGATTCCCAAATGGTTGTTTGGAACAGTTGCCACTATTATTATTAACTTTATTATCAATGTTTTTATCATTATCGTTGTTATTTCTACCATTTCATTGCTGACACAAACACAAGCATTGCTTTAATTGATATTCGCCACTAAGACCGACAATAAGTTCCAGAATACCTGTAAAACAGTTGGTTGCAGCCACCGAATTTTGCGAATCACTGAACAGTAACAAAATCACAAAATTTAGATGCTGCAAACAAAAAGTACATATTTACAGTTACACTCTGATAACTTGAGCCCTCGATAACTAGAATTCCCCATTAAATCGAACTGAAAGTGTTTTTTTTCCTGGATTTAACGTCATATATTTACTTTTATTTTAACCTAGATAACTCGAAATCCCGCTAGGCAACTCAAGCTATCGGGGTATAAAGTGCTTTTTGTTTAGGCATCTTTTGCATGTATAGCAAATAAGCCTCCACAAAGTTTTCCAACCGTTTTCTATCTTGGGCCATCCTAATACTCTCCGTCAGATGAGTTATAATACATCCTTCTGCTCAACCTCCACTGCGCATCTTCTGATGACAAGTCATCTGCCTCGTTTTCGCTTCCCATCTGCAGGGCGTCCAAAATAAGGCTTCTTTGTAGTCCTGCATGAGTTTTTTCTTAAAACATTGCCTATCCCATTGCACTTCTTTGCTAAATTAACTTTAATGTCTTCCGATCCTACTAATAGTAAAACACTACTACTACACAAGTTTAGTCTTTCGATGGTTTTGATAACTTTCTGACCTTTAAATGGCAATCTAGCAAACAGGATTCTCCCCCTCCCCCTCCCAAACTCACAAGTTAATAGAGTACAAATTTTATACTGGGTCAAGAAGGCTAGAAACTTGAAGGTCAATAAGCGGTACTTACTTGTACCACCTGAACTTTTTTCATCAGTTACTGCATTTATAGTCTTCTCAACTCAGACTTACCGGTAAGCCGGAACCAAGTTCAGTGTCTCTTTAAATCTCTTTAGTTCTAAACAGTAGACTTCCGATAACTCAAACTCCAACGCTGATTCAGCTCTAGAATTTGTTAGTTTAGTTCCAAAGAAAAATGAAACTAAAGTCCAAGTATTTTATGGTGCTAACTTTGAGCCCTTTGTTATTCGATACATTTAACTTGTTTATGAAACGGGAGGAAATTTTTGACGCAAACATTAACAGAAATCAAAAAGGTCATAAAATGTTTGTAAACCGTTGTGAAAATAAAAGTAAGTGTTATATTAAGTTAGTATTATAGAGAAGTTTAGACCTATCAACCTTACAGCTGAATTTCGATAAACTTCTAGAATAATATAAAACAGCTAATAAGACTTAAGAATAAAAACTTTATTAAAACTAATTAAATTTGGAAGCGTTGCTTGCAAAAAGGTGTTTCGAAACCTGTCATTCCAAAACTAATGTTATAAATATGAGGCTAAAATTTTGGTTGCTGTTAGAGGAAAAATTTGTGTAAATGTAGTTCGCTTTCTTGAATGTCTCCTTAAACAGCGTGATCGTTAGTTATTTCAGTTACAAAACATTTGTAAACGGTTGTGGGAGTAAAGGTCAATTTAGTGTTCTTGTCACAGCTCGCGCGCCTTACTCACACATAAAAGTACGTGAAAGACTTTCCTTGTGAACTATGAGTACAAACTTATGTTCAAATACTCTTTGGTACAATGCACACCTTCAAAGCAATCGTCTGTGCTGAGTGGATTAAGACTATTTTTATGAGCGTGAGATATTGAACCTCAAATTTTCTCAGTAGTGATAATAAATAGGCTACACTTAAGTTTATATGTGTGCGTATATTGTAGGTGTATTGTTGTTAGGACACTTTGAGTGACAGTTTAAGATTGTTTTTTTCATTGATCTCACTGCCCGTCATGATATACAGCTATTTCAAGGTTGTCGTAGTTAATAGTCGATACTGGAGCCGAAAGGAAATTGTGGGGTTCAATAAGCTCAAGTTATTCCCTACTATTACAGCGTTGACTGTGCATAATGTAGAGTGCACGCTCATCATAATGCCACGGCCATACAGCAACAACCTTCGCTCGCGCGTTATCACTCATTATGACAATACCCATAGTTCCTTTCGGTCCC
The DNA here is from genome assembly GCA_027574985.1 of Umimayanthus nakama. Taxonomy (NCBI): domain Eukaryota; kingdom Metazoa; phylum Cnidaria; class Anthozoa; order Zoantharia; family Parazoanthidae; genus Umimayanthus; species Umimayanthus nakama. The sequence goes on along the minus strand of JAOBRG010362793.1, from coordinate 4,947 downwards.
AGTATCGACTATTGACTATGACAACCTTTTTGAAACAGCTGTATAAAAAAGATGTTCAGCAGAGTTCGTGGGATCAAGTACGAATGAATACTCAAACGATATGAAATCATAGTGGGCAATGCCGCGTATTTCAAAGAAAGTAAACTCACAGAATGTGCTCGCAATCTTTCCTGTGGGATACTGTATAAGTGTATGAGATTACTCTTATGTTGTCTGGTGAAGTGATTGCAAATTTTATTGCTTTCAGCATTAATTTTTTATATCGCATGGCAATTATTATTGTTATTATTATTATTACTATTATTATTATTACTATTATTATTATTATTATTATCATTATATCTATTGCTACTGCCATAGCAGAAAACATGTGGCATCCTGACTAATGGCGGGTCTAATAGTTGAAGCTTTGAACAGCTAAAAAAGGTTCTTAAAATGGGGAAGTACTTCGCTTCCAGGAATTTTTGTTTATAACACAAAAAAATTTGTTAAATGGAACTAGCATAGTCCATCTTGTCATTTTGTTTGCATGCGTATAGGAAATTTGAACAAGTTTGATCGAAGGTATTTGGGACGTGTGCGGCATAGACAACAACCAGCAGCACGAAGCATTCAAGCCTAATTTCCAAGGAAAAGGGTCTCTTGAACTTTGTTTGTGCATTTTGATATTTTGAAGCAAAACTAAATATCAATAACTCGGCTATCAAATTCAGAGACACTGAGGAAACTGGCGCAGAGTTTGAACAGGAATGCAAGATTTGAACACAAATGTAAATCTTTCTTCAACTCTAGCGGCTCTGCGCTCAGAGGGACACTGAAATCAGCCAACTTGACGACTTAACCACAATATTTCATAATTTTTACTATGACATGTAAAAGCTTCATTTTTATGATTTATAGAGTCAAGTGAAGAAATCAATCTGCAAATTGAGGGGTTTTTGACTGTAAGGAAAACACGATTTAATTTTGTTCGCGACAGTTCTCTTCATCCGGGTACCAGATTCTAACAACTATCGCATATATCGCACAAATTTACGCTTAGTTCTAAAACCCTGTGAGCGTTCTAGTATCTCTGACTAAGAACCTTGAAGTACTGACCTTGAAGTTGCAATTTTGCATGTTCACTTAACTCATCACATTTCGCGACTTGGAAAGCTACATCTAGATCTTGAAAATCTTAAAACATTTCATGTTGCAAACATAAAGACGCAAACATGATGTAAATGATGTCTTCCTAGAGAAAAGTACAAGTATAGATAGCTCGAACGTCGAAAATATTGTAAGTACTTTGTTCGAAAAGTGAAACGGACGTGGTGGAGCTAGCATATCGGATCGGATCCTCTAAACGGTTGAACAAATTATATTATTGTTTTTCTCAGGCAAACGATGGTGGTTTTTATCCACCTACTTCACAAAGGACGTTCTTCAGCTTTCACTGAAACTATGAAGCCTTGCTAAGGCTTATTGACCAGCGAAAGTTATTTTTTCGTGTTCCTTGTCATACGTGACTGCATACTCGAGACAAATAGAAACCAGTCTCCTATCTTGCCGCTATTTCTTCAATTTGAATACAGGATTGCTGATAAAAAGCAAAACTTAAAGAAAACCTCCAGGTCAGGTCTGGTACTAGCAGTTAATGGGAAGACAACTCAAAAATCAAGTAAAATGCACGCTCCATGAGAACAGGCTCAGTTAATAGCTCTCCTAGATTAAAGTTCAGAAATGTCTTTTCAAATCATTTACTAATTTGATATTTCTCCTATTTGGCCTCAACCAAAATAGCAGCGTGATTCGTTTTATCCGAAGCTAGCATTCATCATCTATAACTAATTCGTGCAGCTTGTGCGAGCTTAACTAATACTAAGTAGTCAGTCTGCACTTTAATCCTAACTTTTTGTTAAATTTTTAAAAAAATTGTTTGTGCCATGACTGAGCAGCTCTGCTTAAGTCGCACTTGTTGACTTCATTTTATGTTATTTTAATTTTAATAGTCTTAAGGCATAAAAAAATGTAACATTGAATAAACTGTCAAATCAAATTTTGGAATAAGACAGATTTGCAGGCGATATGAAGAAAATTGAACTAAACAATTTCTTTCTTATTGAATCAGGAAGGAAAGGTGAAATTAAATGGTCATATCTAAATTACTTAGAAAACAGTTGGGAACACAAAAAGTGTCATTTTAATTATTTTTTCAAGGACAGTGTAGTTTAGTCATACTAGTAAGGTTTTTGGGAAATCCAGGCCAAACACTGGAGGATTCATTTGGGCAAACTTTTACATTCGGTCACGCACAAGCATTTGACAACAGGCCACAAAACAGTTCTAAGGGTAACCCCAACATCTCAGTTGGTCGTAACACTTACACGCTCTTTTTATTATAAGAACCATTAAAAATTCTGGCCCAGCCTTATTGTTCTTTTAAAACTTTTTGGGAAGTTTTAGCCTTAATTTTTTAGCTGTTCTTAGTTTTAAATGTACTCATAAAGGCCCTGTCACACTATTGCGTATGAGAAAAACGTATTAGTTGCGTATGATTTTCATACGCTCATTGTGTCATTCGGAAAAAAAGAGAATTGTTCGTATACTTACGTAGCGCTATAAGTAACATATCGATCACCTGCGTAAGGTGTAATTGTTTTCTATTGCTTAGATATGAAACAAACCAAATTTTGGCTTTTCCTCGTATTCCATAGTGTTCCAATTTCTTATACATGCTTGTTGAGGTATTGTTGAGGAATGTAATCAGCATTGGGCACAGAGTTTGCATTATCATTACCTATTTTTGTAAAAAAGTTGTTAAAGGCATTGGCGATTTCTTTTGGCTCAATGATATCGGTATTATTATTATTGTTTTTCTTAGGTGCCTGGTTAAACTTTGGTCTAAAAGTTATAATTCGTTTGATACTTGTCCAAATTCTTTTTGGACTGCTTTGATTTGCATGAAACTATATATGCGTTATAATATTGCTTTTGCTTTCTTTTATTAAGTGGTTAAGTCGATTTCTATAGTATTTAAATTTTAAATGATAAAAGGGCAGTTTTTTTTAAAGAATCTTTTGTACAATTTGTTTTTAACAAAAATTGATTTTCTAACTAAATCCAAGGTTTATATCTCAGTTTCTGTTCTTTTCTCGGAATACAACAGTTTCGTATTCCCGGTTGCCGCTGATTACAATGACTGTAGACTCGTCTTTACAGCACGAGCCTCGTCTTGATGTTAAATGCTCACAAATACCGGCGAGATCCGAATCTCCAACAATGCACAGAGCTGTGAATAGCTCATATCCACTCTGGAATTTATGAATATTTAACGTCAGGTCGAGAACTCGTGCTGTAAAAGCGAGTCTATAGTCATTGTAGTCAGCGGCAACTGGGAATACGAAACTGATTTGCTTGATTGCAGCATGATGATCAATAATTTTAGATAATTTGGTGAGTCAAACATGTCATTTACGTCGGAGCAAATGGTAGCAACTTCTTCCCAGTTCACTAATTGACATTCTTGAATAAATGCAGCCTCATTAAAATAAGAAAAATCTCTTTTGTACATCTTAATATTATTAGGTAGGCAAGAATAATTCTTAATGAACATGCACATAGTTTTTATGCATTCCTTAAAAAAGATACTCTGCCCAGCGTATGCCACCGTATGCGACCGTGCTTGAAACGTATACAACCTATGTCTAACTTTCCTTCAGCGTATGTCAGCTTCGATCTACCAGCGTATGTTCATACGCTGGCATACGCTGTACGATACGCAGTAGTGTGACAGGGCTATAAGAACAACAACAGTTAGAAACAACTCCTAAAGTATTGCAAATGTACCTAACTTGTGACAGGGCATCAAGCCGAATAAATCGCATTGGAAATTCGATCGATCTCAACATTTGTAACACTTTAACGCTTGGTAAAATCGAGATTGAGGAAACTGGTAGAACTTTGTTGAATAAAAGTGAAAAAGTAAACTTTGCATTTCTTGTTTCAAATTCCAGCCTGAATTGTTCTTAGCTTGTTCTTCATTTTTGGCCAAATCTGAGCCTTGTTCTTATAAAAATAATGTGTGCTGTGAAAGGAACAACTCTGATGAATACAAAGATGAATAATACACGATTCTGCAGGTTTTCGGAACATTTGCTATTTCATCATTTGCGAAAACTTTCATAATACTTGTGTACACAGATATCACCTGAGGATATTATCTTTTTCGAGCTCCTAATTTTAGCCATGTAAACAAACAAGGTGACAGCATTGAATGAAACAACTGTCATAATTACTTGAGTAAACAATGGCCATGGCAATTGCAAATGAACATACCTATATAGTTAAAATTTCAAGTTGTTTTAGGACATTTCTACTTCGATTTTTGTTAAAATACAGTAACTATTCAAATCGAACTTGGGGCAATTTAAAAGCACAACTGAAAACTTAGCAGCTTAGGGGAGCTATGGTGACGGAAATTAAGTTACGTAGACAAAGCCACATAATTTGAAGGAGCTAAACTTCAGTAAAGTCTATAATAGAACGCAAGTAAACAAAGCACAAAGCAAGTCACTTCCTCGAGAAAACAAAAAGATATTAAAAGCTTTAATCCTTGTTAATTTCATTAATCACAAGTGAGATCAGGTTGGTAATCACTTGTAAGCTCTTTGTTCGTTAAAATAACACCAGGACGTATAAAGTAGAAAATAAACAAGTTCAACTCAATTTATTAACAAAAAACAAACATTGAACTACAGAATAGTTTAGAAAGCACAATTTTCTGCTTTTAATAAAACCACTGCCTGTGTAACATAATTTTATTTACAGTACCTATTTAACTTTATTAATATAATACTTAATTAGTTTTTATCTTCAACTACTTTGTTAAAGTTTCAGTTCAATACGGTTAATTAAATTTGCACTAGGTTTTTTAGGAGTTTAAAAGGAAAGTTCCTGAGACAGTTA
>JAOBRG010362771.1:0-12457 GCA_027574985.1 Umimayanthus nakama | reverse complement strand
GGGATCATCTCAGAGGAGGTGGAAATGGTAGTATGAAACTGTAAGTGGGATCATCTCAGAGGAGATGGAAATGGTAGCATGAAACTGTAAGTGGAATCACCTCGATGAGATGGAAATGGTAGTATGAAACTGTAAGTGGGATCAACTCAGAGGAAGTGGAATTGATGGTAGGAAAAAGTAAATGACATCTTTAAGGAGAAGATGAAAATGGTAGTATAAAACTGTAAGTGGGATCATCTCAGAGGAGGTTGAATTGGTAGTAGGAAACAATAAGTGACACCGACTCCAAAGAGGTGAAATTGCCAGTAGTAAACAATAAGTGATATCAGTACGGAAGATGTGGAAGTGGTTGTAGGAAATTAAGTGACATCACTACGGAAAAGATTGAAATGATAGTAGGAAACAACAGTAACATTGTCATGGAAGAAGAGAAGGAAGTGACAGCAGGAAACATCATAGCAAGTCGTTTAACGAAAATAAATGATTTTGGTGTATAGTTGATCTCAGACTTCTGGCAACTGTAGAACATTTTAAGCCGGAACTATTCACGACTGCTCCCCCAGAATGACATGCAGGCCCTAGCTATTTAGGTGTTGAGACCAGTATACCTGTAACGTTCAAATAACCAACTTCTTTTAACGGTCATATTACTCTTTGTAATTAACTATTGTTTTATGGGGATAGAGTTTCTTTGTGGGTTGCCAGCCGATGGATTTCTTGCAAACTGTTTGCTTCGATCGTTTCGACTGTACAGGCTAGCTGATTCAGCTAAAAAAAATTCCAAGCCAACTGGTTGAAAACACCGGCCCTATCGGCTTCGGTTTCCATGTGCTAAGTAGATAGGTCTTGAGTCTGTGGCTTAGGCAGCAAAAAAATCTTTTTTATCGTAGGTTAGCCCGAGAAGAAGCTGCTACTCACTTATAGGTTGTTCAGTTGATTTGAACAGAACAAATTGAGTGCAATATCTTCCTCAAAACACAACACAGACAATGTGGTAGGGTTCGAGCTCACAAAGTTTGGGCTCTGACGAGTTGTCACTTAGACATACTAACCACTCGACTATTGCACTGCCGACTCATTCAGACAACATGTGTTTTACATTTCAGATCGACAACCTAATATCCAATATCGGCGGCCAGTTGGGTCTGTGGATTGGAGTATCGATGTTAACCGTGTTTGAATTCATGGAGCTGGCCTTTATGTTGATCGAGTCATGCCTCAGGAGAATGAAAGGGAGAATGAATGGAACACTTGCTGCTGCAAACTGAGCTGACTTGAGAATGCCAATCTAATTTAAACAGTAACTACCTCTTAGAATAACAAAAACGTCCAAAAACAAGCTCCCCTTTTTATAAGACCTGGCAAGTTTAGCACTTCGCTATAACTGTGTGTACCCCACACACCCAAACACATCCTCCAAAATGGAAAAAGCTCGTGGACGTATACCTTGTCATGTTATTCAAAAATGTAAGACATTGTTTTGCTTGAAAATAATTATGATTGTGTTTCACGAACATGTAAAGCACTCGAGTAATAGTTTATCATGCATATTTTAGCTCATAACGATGAATTTCCCGCCCTGAAGCCGCAAAACCAAGAATTACAACAGAAATGTTTTTGACCAAATAAAATCTTTTGCCTTATTTTTGGAATTGTTTACAAGTATTGATTCAATGGTTTTTATGCATCCAAATGAGGAGACCCGTGTCCTTTTTGGATGTCTGATTAGTTAACTTCCGCTAGGTAGAGCGAGTGCACTGATGACATGTTTTTTCTTTGTAAGAACCACGTCATTTTAACCAAGGCATCGTCAACATCTTTATTTTAATTGTAAAGGCCTGTTACATGAATGTATTACTTAAGAAGGTTAAAGAATAAGCAACATTAAATATAGTTTATAATGCACGCCTATCTGTTCTTAATAAAACGCTCTTGAAGTTCAGTTGCCTCTTCGTATACTAAGAAGATAGGGCGTTCAATTTAAAGCACGTTTAACTTTAGTTCCATCCTTGCCGTTGAACAACAGTGACCGAAAAACTACAACACAAAAGAAGCAAAAAGGACGCCGGTCATCTAATCCGGGTCTTAAAACAGATTCTTTACAAAATGATCCTAAGCACGAGAACAGTCAATACTACGCAAAACTGGGAATATAACAGAATATTTACACAAGCATAACTGTGCAAGTAGTCACAGTGTTTAATCCGGCACGAACCACAAACCAAACAAGTTTTCATTCTTTTACATTGAACATTGAACGACAATCATTTTAATTTTAGAAAATGCAACTAAAGATAATACTTAGACTTTACTGTTAGCATTACTGTAAAACCGCGTTTGATTCTTCTATTAATTGATACAAGAATACTCTAGTCTTACAAGTTCTAATTGGTTTCCAAGGACCAGTTTGACCAGGTCTGCCTGGTTCTTCAAACGAAAACAGGAAGAACACAAGGCAAAACACGTGTGAAGAGTTTAGCTGGACGGCGAACAAGGCAAATTAATTTGTATACTCTATATTTTAACAGTTAAAGAAGGATGAAAACCTCGCTTATCAGTTTATATTCAAGGCAGTTGTCTTGTTAATGAAACTAAATTTTGCTTACCCTAATAATCAATACGCACATTCAAACTGAAATAGCAACAGGTACTGTATAACTAATTTGGATAAAAAAAGGTTAATTCAAATTCATTTTTGAAGTGCTTGTCATCATGAGGTTTTTTAAGATTTTAGTTATGATGGTTTTCAAAACTATTATATTGCGTTTTTTCCCTGTTTTTCCCCGTTATTTCTCTTTACTTTAGACTGTCCCCGACATCACATTTCGTTGTACGGAACATCTGATGTTTTGACGAGTCAGAGGATGGCTAGAGATTAATTTTGGTATATGCACAAGTATAATTTACTTTAAAATAGTGGCGACAAATGGGATAAATTACTGCACATGCTAACCCCTTAATTAATTGGTTTCCCATATGAAAGAAACTTATTAGTCAATTCTTTGTCGACTTTATGATTTTTTTAAATTTTCAATTCTTCTTACCACTGAATACCTAGAAACTCCGGTGCAAAAGTCACTACTATAGGCTGGCAGAACAATCATGTTAATTGGGAAATTGTTCTTTAGTAATTGACGGATTTTATGATCGCTTTAGCGACAATCAAATATAAATATACTTCTTAACAATAGCTTTTCAAAAACTGTTTATTAGGCATGTACTGAGTTAAAACATAAATTGCAGTACTGCGTAGAGAAGAAGATTGTAAACCGTGCTTTTATTTCCGGGTAGTTTATCACACAGCCGGGAACCTTTGGACACTCTCGGGTATGTACTAGCCAATTGGTTTGTTAGTGAACATGATATCGTATAATTTCTGAGTTCAGTGACGAAATCTTGATCGAGGAAGTTGATACAAACTAATACACAAAGTTTCCGATGCAGCTCTGAGACGATTTGGAAGTTTAAGATGTTTTTAAGTTATGTACACTTACAATACTGTTCCCTATCCGAAGGCGAAAAGCTGATACTACACGCTTTTTTTTATAAGAACCAGTAGACTTGACGGAGCCTCGTTGTTCTTAAGTTTTAGCACGATTCGAGCCTCAATTGTTCTTAGCTTGTTCTGAATTTTTGTAGAAATAATAGCTTTACTAACATTATTATAGTGGATAATGCTCATTTGTTCTAATACTGTATAATCAATCGGCTAGATTTACTAAATTTTGAGGAGTGTTATTGCTGAACATTGTTATAAAGTTAATTCGGCACTCGCTTCTTCTCAGCTTTTTAAGTGCTTCTAACTGCATTGAAATGACGACATGAGCGAAATTACGTAATGTCTTTTTCTTGTGAAAACTTGAGCCGCGTTCTAATAAAATTGTTCTTACAAAAAAGCTTGTATAGGCTAAACGGATTTAGTTTGTATATGTTGTGTGCCCCTGCGGTTCTTGTTGTTTTGAACTACACTCAACTCCATTCATCAAATAGTTTTTCTTAAATAAGCAATGTTACTGCACAAATAAGGCCAAGTAAAAAAATTTATTAGTTTCCCGTCCCCGCCCGCCTCCTTTTTGCGTGCCCGCTCCATTTTTTTATTATTTACTATTTTCCGATTAAAACCTAAAAATACCTTAGCGAAATCTGAGAATCGTTGGTTAGAAACCCGATTCTGCTGTAAAATAACCTCAAAATATAAGAGTATACAGTATAAAATGTAATGACTGTATGAGACTCCATTATCAGGGACTGCTGCGAAATGAAACATAAAACCAGCGTGGATATTACGGAATTGACGTCGCTTTGATCCCACTTCAGCTTTTTTTCTTGTGGCAAAGTCTGCACGAGTTCGTATGTTCTGATCAAGGAAAGATGGAGAAGCAAAAGCACAACAGCCTTCAAGCTAAATAAGTGTTTGAGAAATAAATGAATCAGTATAAAAATTGATTTTTCTGCTATTGCAATATTATTTTGAATTCAGTTGGAGTTTCCAAATATCAAAGGAAGCTAGGATACGCTTTTTTATAAGAACAACTTTTGCAAGAACATCCAAACTGAGATTTGCCCAAAATTTAATAACAAGCTATAAACAGTCACCCAGATGAAATGTTGATCAGAAAAGTTAAATTTTTTTAAAATCCTTGTACAAAAATGAGATACACATGTTGGAGGAATGACATGACGTGCGCGGACTTGGTATACACAGTTTCAAACGTTTTCGCATACAGCAGGATGAAATAATAGCAAACACGCATTTCTTAGCGTCGTTTGGTTGTTCCGAGTGGAATTACCAGGAAATAAGAACAATTAAATAAAAATTTGAGGCTGAAATCGCCAAAAATTTAAACTGAACAGCCGGGGCTGAGCAAAAAGTTACTGGTTCTTGTAAAAAAATAGCGTGTATTGGAAGTTAAAAGATCCAAATTTTTGAGTAACTAAAAGTCAAAGCGAAAAATTATCTGGTGTTAAAAATTGAAACTAGCTATATGAACGTCCAGCTGATCTGGCTCCATGACGTCACGGTAAAAACCTGTTATCATCGCGCCCGCAATAATAAATTTTCGAATGCAAGGTTGAGCCGAATCAACTGTAAATAAACCGAAATAAACAACAACCGACACGGTAGCCCAATTTGTTTGTTCTCGTGAACTTTGATCGCGCAAAGAAAAGCATGCTTTGGGACTGGGAATGGCAACAAGTTTTTCCCGCTTTCTCGCACCTGCTTGGCTAGTTTCATAGTCTCAGATCAGCTGGGTATTATGTTGTTTTATTGGAAGCTGAAGGGCTCTTAAAACCTACATTTTTGAAAATAACAAAAAATGACAAAATAATTAATAATATTACCTCCCGCCTCATATTTTCGGTGATTCCGGACGGGAAACTAATAATTTTTTTTACTTGGCCTAAGCTATTTGGTATATATGTAAACGAGGCCAGCATGCATGTGGGACAAAAAGATACGGGCCGACAGTTTAGAAAACAATTGTTTTAATTTTATCTCCAGGAAAACAATTGAGCAACAAGTAATTCACAAAAAGGGCGGTAATTAACTGGTCTATTGGTATTTAAACTATATTCGAGTTTTTAATATTTTCTCTCCTTCTATCAACTATGGCAGCCACTGTGGCCTTCTGCTGCTTGTGTATTGTTGTACAAGTGGCAATAGAACTTCGTTTAGAATTTAAACGCTGACAGCTGCCAGCGATCAATATGTATACAATGTAAAGCCAGTCATATATTAAAATTTAGGATATCATTATATTGGTAACATTCCATTAACATCTTTAGGCACCTTGTTATTCGTCGTTCAGTGAGTTTATTAGACAAAACAGCCACTGAATTTTGTCAACAAAATAAGACAAGAATTTTGTTAGCTCCGTGTACATTTGGTATATACATGTGTGTTGGATCACAAAAGACCCGTCACTCGTTCACTAAAATCAACCGAACACAAAATTTATTTTGTTGCTGTTTGAACGTTATCTTTCCTTGTCTTTACGCAACAATTTTGAAAGCAACTTTCTATCCAAATGCCAACAAACAGTTTAAGTCTAATTTTTGGTCGATCTGCGACAAATAAAGGGTCACACAACTCAAGCACTGCCTTTGAGGTCCAATAGCTAACCCCACCTTGCGGGATCCCTCCCCCGGCAAAGTATCTTTCCCGGCAATTGCCTCATCGGCAATTTTGGACACATTTTATAAAAAGAACTTTGATAAACGTCTTTCGGAGCACAGCCGGACTCACTTGTCCTCTTCCTCCCGTCGTATCCAGAATTGTGGATCAGTTGCAGCTTCCCTTTCCGAAGAAGCAGATAGTAGTTACTCGCGCGATTGATATCAGCATGAGTATCAACCTCAAGATACGTTGATAGTGCTAGTAAATGCTGACACCGTTTCAGTTAACAAGTTTCTATTCCTCTCCAAATTGAAAGTATATTTGTGGACACAGTGAAAGAAGCGAGAAGCCGAGACAACTCTAATGAAAGCGTGAACAGAAAGTCAAAAAGACAAAACCGTAGACCAATCTACAGATTATTGCACGAGTTTGCAGGATACACAACCGCTCATGGCCTTAACAGACTGGTGGAGTCTCCTGGCGTTTTACGGAAGCTGGTTTGGATGGCATTTTGCATGGGAGCTCTAACAATGTTCCTATTTCAGTCCTATGGGTTATTCCAGCAGTACCTGAGGCGGCCTGTGGCTACAACACTGACACTTGAACATCAAGAGGTAATGACGACTGGAAATGGAATAGGGGTGGGGAGGGTGGGGGTTTGATAGTTGTGCCCACGTTGACCATGTTGACTGCAAGCTTTTGGATTAACCACTAAGTTTAACGATCTGAGTCTCATTCATAAACTGCATTCATTTCCTCTGATATGTTAAATAACAACTGCGCATAATGGCGAGGTTGCACAGAGTAAAACGCCATCAAAATTCTCAAGATGGCGTCTTGAAATCCATTCGGCTTTTCAGTAAGAGTGTTCGTGAGGTGTGTTTCTATTCCGGACCAACAAATTACCCATCCAACCGTTGTAGTGAGTGAAAAAAAGCAAGATAACCAAATTTGGTGTGTTAAAACGCCTGAAAAGTTCGCTAGTGGACTCCAAACGAGTATTTTACATGTTGCTCTTACAATACGGTGTGGTTTTCTCACTCTTGTTTTCATAGGGAATCAAGTTTCCAGCAGTAACTGTCTGCAATCATAACATGATTCGGAAATCCAGAATATCGTCCGGCACGCAAAAAAAACTGGGCTTAAATGAACGAAAAAGCAACACGAATGTCAGTAACGTATTCAAAAACGCATTCAAGAAGATCAACGTTCGCATTCGACGTGATCTGATTGAGACAAATGAACCCAGCGCAGTACCCCCAGCCGCAACGGATACAAGAGGGAATACAGGTGGTGCGAATAGAAAGGTTGAGCATCGTTATGCAGATAAGAAAAATTGTTTCTTTGACCTCACAGGTGAGACACCTCATACACCTGGTATAAAATATTAATAGCAAAACAACATTTTAAAAAATCAAATCCTATATCAATAGCTTCCCGTAAAGGTTTGTCAGTACAATGATGTACAAAAGAAATCGCAAGGGTTAAAAAAACCCAACTGGCAGTAAGGTCGGCCTTAAAGCTATATAGACTTATATACACCATGTACCGATAGTTGACGGGCGGGCAAAGCCCGGGGGGATACTCCCATATAGTGTGCGCCGCTGGGTTCGCGAAAGTCCTAGCCTTTACTAAAGTAAGTTTTGCAAATTTTGTGACCCTATATCATGCAGAGAAACCTTCCAATCTTTTTTTAATACAATCATTGTCTGCTTAGCGATCCTGTTAAACGGGACCCTACACTAGCTACTCTAGACCAATTATCTATGATTACTGGGCCCTATCCGAGAGTAGATGGCCATTTTACGGCATTGGCTCATTCCTAACACATGACCAATCGCAGCTCGAGCTGACGTATACGTAATTGTAATGTCACAGCATACCATGGCCGCTAACTACATTTTTCTTTTTTTCATGCACAGCAAGTTCTGTGATGACGCAACGGACATGGGGGATGTCGAAAAAGAAGTGAAGCGGGAAACTTCTATGACCTACACGCTGTCAACAATGCCACCAGAAATACTTCGTGAAATGGGACACACGTTTGAAAGTCTCATCGTGCAATGTAATTTCAAGGGATATAATTGTTTGTATGTTTTCTTGAATTCCTTTGCTTACAGGATTGACATTCAATGCAAACTGTTTAATTTTTGGGTTGAATCCAACATGTAAAAGGCCCGTAGATAGCAGAGGTGTGCGTGGTAGACATGGTCACATGAAAGGTCCGTCTGATCGAATCGTAAAAGATTTAAATTGCTATAAAATAAGGTGGTGATGGTAGGATTGACCGTTTGAATGCATTTCCAGCAGTTTGAGGACTTCAAACTTCAAGACTTTTTCCATGCCCTTGCCCCCGAACCCCCCTAAAACCTTTGTATCTTCCGAAATAGCATGGGCCTACCATTCCAACATCAGTTATTTGGTCACCGCTTTTGAAGTATGCTGCAAAATCGGGTAAAGTTCACAAAATGTATGTATTTAAACTCAACAAAATAAGTTTATATTGAAGGCATGCAGTTGTTAGTGAACTTTCAAAGATATATATTTATTCAAAGACCACATATTTACTCACAAAAAAACTATTTTCAACCAAGGAAATAATATTCGTTCAAGGAATTATGTTAAAAAATTTCTAGTAAATTATATTCATTCAAGGAAACTATATTCATTCAAGGATATGAAGCTTCATGCAAGGAAAACAGACTCATTCAAGGAAATTGTATTCTTTTAAGGAAACATATTCATTCAAGGAAATTATCATCGTTTAAGTGCAGGAAATATGTCCATTCAAGGAAACTGTATTCATTCAACGACAATGCGTTCCCGGACATAGAAGAAATATCTATTCAACAAGCGTCTCCAGTAACTTTACAATAGTTATAAGCTTTATCAGATAATTTCTATCTCTTGAGTGAAGTATAGCTACAACTCTGCTTTTTTCGGTTGAAGGATAAAAAAATTACTTGTGTCGAGGGTTGTGGATTCGATTACAAACTCTGTAAGTGTCTCTTTTGCTACCATCGTGCGAAGAAATAGCACCCTCTAAACCTGACATGCCCGCCAGGGAGCCGTTTATATCTGAAGAACATGGAAGCTGTTGAGCACACTTCAAACTATGAAATATTGCTCACGATCAAGATTTACCACTTATCTTCCTCTCGGAACTCGCTTACGTTACTCCAACGCTCTCCACAATATTATACTCATGCACTAACCTCATCAGTCTATAAATAGCTTTAGTGGAAGTGACCTATTCCGAAGTCTGGACTCTGTCCCCTCATTTTCTGTCGATGTGATGCACTGTTGTGTTAAACGATATATTAAGATGTTTACTGTATGTTATTTTTTTCTTTCGAAGAAATTTTACAAAATACTGGAACGAGCATTGGAATTATCGCTATGGCAACTGTTTCACGTTCAACAGCGGATTTGACAATGAGGGACGTAGGTTGTTTGTGAAAGAAGCGCACAAGACTGGCCCCTCGCATGGTAGAGTACTTTGACACATACACCTCATGGTGATCAAATTCTTAGTTGTGTTTGGCTCACCAGCCAGACAAAAGTCATTCAGGTTACAAGTTGTTGCTAGATACTATCCGAATACAAGTTTGTAATCGGACATTCTGTACACAGGTTAAGTGAATAGAAAGGAAGCTAATGACTGATCAAATCCGATAAAATTGTTTTTTTATAATATTAAACAATAAGTTTAAAGTTATTGCAAATACATGTAGTTGTTTAAAAAGGACGATGCATTTGGGTAATCAGACAAAAACCAACTAACAGCAAACAACACCTTGCCACAGAACTTAACCATCCGAAAGCAAAGTAAGAAAGAAAGAAAGAACAGAATTTTTAGCAACAGCGTCTTTACTGTCTTCTCCAGGTTTAAAACTGACACTGAACATCGAGGAGTCTGAGTATGTGGCCGAGTTAAGCCATGACGTTGGTGCTAGAATACCCGTATTACCCCAGCAGCAAATGCCATTCCCGGATGACGAAGGAATTAGTGTAATGCCGGAACGAGTGACCTTTATTGGGCTTAGAAAAGTAAGTATAGCGCATGCGTAAGGCAGTTGGCAAACCTGCAAGTTAGTTTTAATTTTTACCAAAGGAATTTGTAGTCCACAATGCTTCCTTAGACAGTATAGAAATTTACAGCAAATATTCATTAGGCGGAAATGACTGGCATCCCAATTAACATGCGCTGATTTAGTGGAGGGGCCTTCCCCCCTCTTTCTAAAGAGTTTTACAAACACTGAAATGAACGTCCAAACGCTGTTTTCTGGCCCCCTCTTTTCAGAATTAGTGTTCCGTCCCCCTCCTTTTTGTATTGGTCCCTAATTAACATACCTAAAGGTCAAGACTTTCATCTAAAACTGAAAGAAACAGTATTCAGACGGTGCAGCAGTTTAACCCAACGTTCAATTAACATTCGTTAGGCGAAAAGGTTGGGACTGTTTAATTAACTGGCCTCCCAACATACCTCAAAGTTGGATTTTGTCTAAAACCGAAAGAAATCAACAATCGCTGCGTGCCGAAACTCAACACTTGCCAACTCTTAAGGTGAAAATGTTGGGAACGTTCAACTTGCCTCCTAGCATATCTTCAATAGGAATACCATCTAATCGGCAAAGAACGACGTATTCAAAACGGTACCAAGATTTGATTTAACTTTCGTTTGGCAAAATTTGCGTTGATGAGGAGGATTGTCTTCAACAATTCGACTTAACACCTTATTTACAAGGCCCAAGATAGAACCCAAACCAAGCTCTCCCCTCCACCAACTACCATTATAGGTACAGTAAAAACCCACACAAAAGAACACACATTTTTCGGTTCAGGCTAATTTTGTTCTTATACTGGAGATATTCGTTAAATACTTTTTGTGGAAGTTATATACTTTTAATGCAAGCTACTAAAATATGATATTAATGTGCAACGAGAAAAGATAATCATCTCTTGTGTAAAACCATATTTTATTTCAACTCGCCTTAGCTTCCATCCTTGCTGTGAAACATTGTGTGTGCGCAATGGTCAAGCACATGTACTTCTATCTACTCGTCTCTAGTAGGTCTTTTTAATCTGGCTGGCACACATTTTTAATAAGAGATTTTTTATTTGTCAGGCTACTATTTGTTCTTACGTTTACGCCGTACTTTGTTGACTAAATTATAGCCTGTGTAGTTATGTGGAATTTTTATTGTTATGCAAAAGGTGTCATTTATGTTTTGCGTAATTATATAAGAAGCTATAAGAGGGGTACAGTTTCAACCGAAAATGGTAAAAGAAAGGGTTAAAGCCGGTCGAGTTTCTGGAGGCCGGAGGAGACTAAAACTTGTATATCGCTCGGCACGGATCCCCATATGGATCAGGTGCTGGGAATTTAACACCATGCATGTTTTGATCCAGGAAATGATTGATCGACCCGTTTAAAAACGGTAGTTGCAGGGTTGACACAGCCATCCCCCCGTCAACACCCGATACTCCCAGCAGGTACGGAGGTATTAACCCGGATATGGAGTACCAGCAGCCTTTGCGTGCCCTTTGTTTTCCTTAAACCCTGGTTCGGTCGAAACCCCTAAAGCAAAACAAACGCAATTTTTTTTACCATTCTTTTTCTTGTGAAAAAGGCCTTGTTACCGGAGGGATTGTTACCGCAATGTTATTATTTGTTAGAAAATGATTGGCTTACACAGGGCGGGGGATAACCTGGATGACTTTATTGAAAGAGTTAAACTCATCGAAGTTTGCGATTTATTCAGACGCATTTTTGCAGGCAAGTTGTAATATCCATTAGTGTGAAAGTTTTTACGCTAATACTCCACATCAGGTAATAAAAAATAAAATAAGTAAATAACTTTATTTTCGTCTCAAAGTATTTAGCGATGGTACTAATTGGGGAGACGGTACAGATGTCGGCGTTAAGGTGAAAAAAATAGTAGATTTAAACGTATTTCTTCGTTTTCCTCTTTTTAAGAAAATTGCCTTAGTGTCGTTAAAAAGAAATTTTTGTTGGAAGAGCTGAACTGCGACAAGGAGTGCCCTCTACCTTGCAGGTGAGTTGGCAGAACACATACAGGATATGAGGAGTAACTGGGCGTTTGAGTAAGAAACATTCAGTTAGGTTAACTGACTTCAGTAAACACTGGGAGACTAGTTTTGAAAAAAAAAAACTGTTTTATCTGCGTGGGCGAGTACGCTGAACAAATGGGTTTAATCAACAAAGGTTGATATGGTATGTTTTTCGCCTGTGGGATAAAGTGTTTAGCTGACGTTTCGAGCGTTAGCCCTTCGTCGGAGCAGACTGAGGGATTGTGGGGAAATCAGTGTTTAAAT
>JAOBRG010362738.1:0-12459 GCA_027574985.1 Umimayanthus nakama | reverse complement strand
AAAACTATTCTTAAAACGCTGTGTTCTGATTCGTGGCAGTCTGTATTCGTGGCCTCGTTGGCGCAATTTCCTTTCACTATCATTATTATTATTATTATTATTATTACTATCATTATTATTATTATTATTATTATTGTTATTGTTATTATTATTATTATTATTACTATTATTACTATTATTATCATTACCTTGAGTAGAGGGTCTGTGTGTTCCAACATCCAGCCCACAAGGGCGTGGCCAGCTTCGTGGAAGGCGACAACCTCCCTCTCTTGTGGGGACATGCTGTGGCTTCTCTTCTCCATACCTGACACAACAATGCGCAGCACTTTAAGGGGAGTGTATCACGAGATGTCTCTGCAGTCTGGTTGTTGTATGGCAAGATTCGTTAAAGATATACTACTAACTAGCTACAATAATAATCATATTCTTTTATTAGAAAAACTTTCATCACATTATAGTAGTTTTCAGAAAAAAACCGTTCTAAGATTAAAATCTCTAAGTACATATAAAGACTAAAAGTACTAAACACACTTATTTTTTCCTATGTCGTTAGAAACATCTGGAGATAAAATTCCCGGACTTTTCACTGACTCAGAAAAACAATAGGATTTCCCCAATCGATTTCAAAATCATGGCTCCTGATCTGATTTTCCTGAGTTTAAAAAAAATTAAGTGACTTTCCGCTGACTTGCAACAAAATACATTGGACTTTCGTGAACGAAATCTAAAAATTTCCCTGACAGTCAGAACCCTGTGGGATGTGTTAGTGGCTTTTCCTTGTTTGTTACTGGTTTACTTGATTTAATGTTGGAGGCTCGACAACGTTTGTCAATCTTTATATTGCTAAAAATGCTGCTTTAGCTCCAACGAAATGCATCCAACTCTGTCGGGGTCCTTCCCGTTCGTGATCTTAGTGGCGGGTGACCCGAGGGTTGAAGGCAAAACATACTTTGAGCAGACCAGAGTAAAGACTCCCTGGACGAGACAAGCTATCCACCGCAATCTATTCACCAGCAGAAACTGGTGCTCATTACTTGTACAGTGGACTGGAGCCAATGGAGTGAGTGTGTTGCTAAAGGACACATCACAGTCGTCCGGCTGGACACTTATGACCTTGGACTGCAAGTCAGACAGACTTCATTTAATAACGAGCTACTTAACTAATATTTACTCGCCCAATACTGTTTATTCTTTGCAGCATGCACAAAATAAATTGTGCTTCTCTTGCTATTTCTAACTCTGTCTGCAAACCATCCAACTACTGTATTAAGCAACAACACATCGAAACACACCTGCAATGACTCTCTCTACAGCGTACTCAAAGTTCTTGGTGTCGACAGTCTTCTCATTGAGCCGGGCAGCATGAAGGGCAGCCTCGTTACAAATGTTGGCACAATCGGCTCCTAACGAAAAAAGTGTCAGAAAGAAATCTCAATCCGGTGAAAGATATTTCAAAAGTTTTAATAAGTTTTTTTTAGACACTGAAAGCAATTCAAGAAACTCAAAAATTTTTCCACATCTTTGGCTCATTTTATCTGTTAGTTTTGTCTTATTCCACTAAGCTATGACTTAAAACGAAACTATTAATTTCTTCTTAGATCACACTGTAGAAAGTAGACAATAGATGTTAAATTCAAAAACGCAAGACTTTAGAAAAAGACGCCTGTTCACCAGCTGCCACACTCCACGCATCATTAAAAAACTGTCATCAAGCTCGCTAATTTTTGTCAATGTCATCACAGTTGCTAAATCGGTCTTTAGAAATGGAACAGTACACTCTGAGCTTA
The DNA here is from genome assembly GCA_027574985.1 of Umimayanthus nakama. Classification (NCBI taxonomy): domain Eukaryota; kingdom Metazoa; phylum Cnidaria; class Anthozoa; order Zoantharia; family Parazoanthidae; genus Umimayanthus; species Umimayanthus nakama. The sequence goes on along the minus strand of JAOBRG010362738.1, from coordinate 10,672 downwards.
CCACTATAACCCGGGGTGAGTTCAGCAAGGCGTCTTGAATACTCTTTAAGTGATTTCTTCAAAGTGAGTTTCTTTAAGTGCACTTCAAAGATGGCTCGTCTTTCAAGAAGAGTTGGAAGGTCAATAGCAATGTGTCGATCAAACCTGCCTGGACGCAACAGAGCCTACAAGAGACAACCACAAACTATAGGCACTGAACTGGTGGATCTTACTGTAACCGCACTACGGAAAGCTGTCGCTCTATAGTGTGAGCAGAACAGTGCGGAAAATATAGGACACACAGTAAACCCTGCCGATGTTCTTCAGGCCAGTACACAGGCAATGCGCCCGTTGTTCTACAAATTTCCCATCCTGTAAAAAGAGTGCTGTCTTATCTTAAGTCTTCTATAAAAAAAGAGAGTTTCTGTTTACACGATAATACATATCGAGGCAAGACTATTCATATACTGGTGTCACCCACAACATTCACCAACAAATTAATTGGCAAATAAAGGAACAGCGAATAAGACAGTACGCAGGCTTTTCAAGGACGTACTTTTTGCAGGATAGGAGAGCTTTTTTGGTGCACAGACAATGAGGAGATGGGTGATCTAGACAATCCAGGAGCTTGACCAATTTGAGACTGGCAGGTGATGAGATAATTTGCAATGCAAACTATACAGCGAAGGTGTTGCAAGATAAGTGTGTATAAGCTCTTAAATAAATGGTGATGTTGTTCCTGTTAAACGTGTCCATGTATCCTCACTACTACATCTCTGATATTATATTTAGGAGCTCAAAAGGAAGTGGACCACTTGACGATGCTGGCCAAGATAAAGAGACGGTAACTGGAATCTGCTTTCTAGACAGGTTTAGATAACAGACTAGTGGGTATTATAGCAAGGATTTTAAAGTTTATGATAATTCACGGTTTCTGTTTAAAACTGAACAGATAAAACTGAAAAATAAATGTCCAAATATTTTTTTATTGTAGAAAAGCTCAGAGAACTAGAGTTGTATAACCCAGTTGTATGTTTGTAGCCCCACCTGGTCCAAGACATCTGCTCTGTTAGTGGACGCCAGCATCACAACCCCCTCAACAGTGTTCATCCCTGCAGTACAGAGAGCACTTAATGCGACAAGAGTGCAAAAAAAATTAACAGCTCCCATTTTTCTTTTAATCCTTATTAATATTTTTAATTTTATATATTGTTAAAAATTTACATCAGTTTTACTTAACTTAATGCATTACGTGTACAAGTACCTAAAATGTAAGCAACAAGAAATTATATTGCCCCTATAAACAGAGTAATAACTTTCTCAAGAGTGGTGTACCTGTCTGTGCTTACATCAGGATTTTCTTGGGTCTTGTGGGTTGGTCTTAAATCTATGTCAATTTGTGTCTGATATTTCTTATGTTTCTGCCCAGTTACATATAGGGGACTGATAAACAACTGAAGAGTGGAGTCCTGCATATTTATTGAAAGTCTAAAGTTGTTTAGAAGTGTTTTCTTTTTAATAAGTGTCTAGTATATCATTTCGCGCAGAGAAGATTTCTTTGGGTGTTTTTTCTTAGCTTATATTTGTAAACACAATGACGTGCAAGTAGTTTACTAAAAGCTGAGAAGGGTTTAGTGCACCGTACTGTAATACTTCCATATTAAAGTACTTGGATCAAAATGCTTCACTTGCTATTCTTAGGTAGTCGGAGCTCAAAAACGCCAGAGAGGCAACTGGGTGAATAGCCCCATTTCCCTTTTCACCCCTTACTTGAAGCGATTAGAATTACTAACTGTTAACCGAGACTGGGGTCTCTACAGGAAATACCAAACTGAAGCCTTGCTATATCTTAGCGATAACTGCAGTTGTAGTTCCAGGTAAACAAGTATTTTATTGCATTGGTTATTTCTAAAAGCAATAATAACATCGTGCAAGTAGATATTCTTGACTTTGCACATTGGGGTTCTATACACGTGTAGTTCATTGACAAAAATCCGTAATGCCCGCGGTCATTACACGAAATCCAGATCATTCAAGAACCAATCAGAATGCACAGAGTATCTTCCCAATATAACAAATATCTTTGCCTTAAAACAAATTTTAGATCCCCTCAAACCTAAGGCTTCTCTCATTAGAACCCCTACTCTGACACTCCTGGTCACACGCCTGATAACCTACCGTCCATTTCAACAAGTAGTTGGTTAAGTGTGTTCTCTTGTTCGCTGTGACCACCAACGTTGAGGCTAGAAACAAAGAAGAAATTTTGCAGGCTACAAACACCATTCACCGCTGTTATATTACTATTATCATTGTTGTTGTTGTCATTGTTACTATTACTGTTACTGTCATTAAGACCAATAAGGCTACAGATAACTAACAAAACTAGCCAAATACAATTCTGTGGGGGAAACTAAAACAAGTTGTAAGTAAAACCTCTGAGCCCGGTTATACGAGGAGCTGATAACTTTATCCAGTGGATAAAATTAATCCCTATCCAGCGGATAAAATTGACACGTTCTTGATTTTGATTGGCCAACGCGCCAATTTTATCCACTGGATAGAATTATCCACTCTTCGTACAACCAGGCCCAGGTAAATACAATTCTAGCTAATGAAGGTCTGCTTGTAACCACTAAATGGTGTCTTATATGGGAAATAGTTGTTTTCAAAACAGTACAGGTGTACAAAACTGGAAGTAAATTTTCTATTCCTCTCAAAATCAAAAAGAAAAAGTACACATATGTTTCAACTTGATTTTTAGTGAAACAATCACTGCATTTATGCTTGTTGCATAAGAATTTTTCTTGACCATCCAATACCTCTTCATAGAATAACTTATTGTCAACTAACAGCCTTAATCAAAGGAAAAGATGAGGTGGGTGTGTGAGTAAGTGTATGAACATGTAGCTGTACACTGTCTCACTCTCTTCTGGCCTAGTACACATTATCACACCAGGCTGTGCACTCCCTCTCACCCCTCCCCCCTTCCTTCGTCTCCACCTTAGTGAGTCACGGCTACAGATCCATAAAAATAACACAAGATAAAACGGTTCGTAAAGGGCATAAGACAAATCATTTTCACGACTTAAGAGCATGTTTACCTGGCCCTTCGTGATCTCCCAATGGCATCTACTTCATCGATGTACACAATACAAGGAGCATTTTTCCGGGCTTTAGCAAACAGATCTCGCACACGGGCAGATCCAACTCCTGCACTTGACAAAGAAAGAATTTGCGCTTCAGTGCACTACTATACAAAAAGCTGAAAGCTAAATACTTTTCCAAAAAAGGATCCAAAAATTGGCGTTTATTGACAGTTGACAACAATTAACATTGACAGGGACCTAAATCACACATAGTCATTTACAATTATGCTAAAACGTAAAAACCGAAAAAATATTTTTGTGGACACTCTCTTGCTGATTGATTTTATGCGTACCAAAAAAAAAAAAAACTTAGAGCCCTCTTTTTCTTTCAATGCAGTAGTTTCCACTAGTGTTTTCACTATCACAAAGAAAAGCTAATACTTACCTTTTCGGCTCCAGACAGTTCAAAAGTATATAAATTCTTCCTATACTATCCGCGCCAAATAAGATGTTTGGCATTGAGAACAAACCAAATGATCACACACACCAATAACTTAGCTGGAAAAAAATGTTCCCAACCTGCTTACAAGGAAATTCTAGAGACAGGTCAGGAGAATTCAACATTTACCATATGGCGTGTTGGGGTCTGAAAGGGTAAAGTAAATACTGCATCTGTTTATGACTGTTCCTCAACACAGGGTTGCCACTGTTAACCGGATGTGAAATTCGGGACTTTCCAGAATCCTTACGAGCACATTCAAGGTCCTTCTGTACCAAAGGAGCTTTGTTACTCTGCCTATTAATTCAGCAATGAGCTTTACAAAATTGTTTTCATAAATTGTAACATCAAAGGTGTTTTTTGTCCTGTTATGATAAACAGCTCATTTTGATTATTTTTTACTTTTAAAGGTGAAAAACTTTGCCCACTCCAATATTTTCAAGGTCCGCAACCCAAATTCAAGGACTTTCCAGGGCCTGGAATTTTCTTTTGCTAACTCCAGGACTTTCCAGGATTTTCAAGGAACGTGGCAACCCTGTCAACATGTTAACCCACCTGCAAACATCTCTACAAAGTCTGAACCAGCCATGGAGAGAAACGGCACATCTGCTTCAGTGGCTACAGCTTTGGCCAACAAAGTCTTCCCTGTTCCCGGGGGGCCAACCAGGAGGGCTCCCTGGAGACCAATGGAAAAAACGAACTCAAACACGACAAGTAGAAAAGATGTGCTTCACTCATTTGAAATGATTGGTAAATCACTTTTTTTTAAATAAAGGCCCTGCTACATTGCGCCACTTCCTCGGCAACCTGTCTCACAATGTTTCCTAGAGAATGAAAAGTGTATGCATTCGCCCTTGTTAATACTGCCGTAAAACCGCGAGAAAAGTTACTGGTGATACACAATGCAGCTGCTAAAATCCGTTACAAAAAGTAAAGCTGAAATCTTCTTCGTACAACGCTTCACACAGAAACAAAAAAATGCAAGACAACCCAAGTTACACTGTGCAATTTTCCAAAAACTTGTCTCGCAATGGCACTGTGAGACAAGTTGCTGAGAAAATGGCGAAGTGCAACATGGCATTAAAACTTTAATTATTTTATAATGAATTTAAACTATCACGCAAAATTAAAGTTAAAGCGCCCTACATTAAAAAAAAAACTTGTCATGATTTGTGCATAATCTGAATTTTGCAATGACTGTTCTATCAAAACATGAAGAATTACCTTAAAAAATGAAGCCAGGTTTGAAAAGATCCTTTTAAATGCACTTGACTGTATCGTTAAGAAAAAAACAACAGAAATAAAAGTTGAAAAACAGTTTAAAAAGAATAGTTTAAAGTTTAATTCTAAAAACTGTTCAAAATGTTTAAGACTCCCAGAGGCCATGAGGCAAACTGTTCCACAAAGTTGGGGCAAAAACAGGAAAGGCCTGCCTGACCCATTAAAAAATGTGGCTGAATCTTAGTAAATGGAGGGAATTCTTGGATGAGAAACAGAGACTTTTAAAAGGGGGATTGCAAGGCTTTATGAGATCCTTCAATTACTGAGAGTACTGTAAGAGGCATGTGGAAGTGAAAGTTTTACGAAAAAAACAGCAATACCTTGGGTATTCGAGCACCGAGACTCGTGTATCTGGAGGGTGACTTGAGATAGTCCACAAACTCTGTCACCTCCCTCTTGGCCTCCTCCATTCCTGCAACGTCCTTGAAACTGGGAAAGAACAGAACATGGTATAATCTCTTTGGAAAGTTTTGTAACTTCATTTCATCATTTACAAAAACTTCAAAAAAGAAATTGCAACAATAAGGGTTCCGTGGTTCATGCACGTACATGGTGGTTATCAAGAAACCAAGACTGTTTCCCATACAAAAAGTATCATCAGAGCTCAGAAACAGTTCAGAAAAAGTAGGCTGACAGAACTCTTCAATATGTCAACAGCGTTACCCATTGACAGCGGAGGGGTTAGGGGAGGGGTTAGCGCAGTGGTAAAGATCTTTGCCTCCCAACCCTGGGGTCCCCTGATCGATCCATGGCCTGGTCGAGAATTGAACATTTGGATGACCTCCGTTCCTGCTAAAGTTCACTCAGTTTTCCATCCTTCCAGGCTCGGTAAAATGAGAACCAGCATACATGGACCACTTTGTAAATTTGCTTCTGGTCCGCTGGGGGTAAAATGATCATTGTAAAGAGCCTCTGAGTATATTCATATAGAAAAGGCGCTATATAAATGCACCACTTCATTTTACTTTATACAAGTTTTAACTGTTTAATAAGGAAAATTGTCTATCATTAAAGCTTTCGGCTGGAGTTCAAGCCCTTTCACAACGATTGCAGCCTTGCTTTGATGTTCTAGCAAGACTTCTAGGACCTAAGACCTTGGACGAATGCATACCATCTCAACAACTCAATGGCCTCGAAAATCAAAAGTTTGCAAGTATAAAACGACAAAGAGTTATGATCCTTTGGTGTGAATGCCTTTAAAACACTGAATACCTGTAAGTATTGTAACAGTCACCTTCTGAGCGATAGCCCTACAAAGGAATGGCTCGACACGAAGAAAGAGAAAAAATCCCACCCTGGTGGACTGAGCTACAAGGTCAGATGGAAGCTGGTAGTCACCTTCTTTTATAAAAATAGTTTGTTACTTGTCAAGTGGTTGAGTACTAAATTAACAGTTTAAGTAAAGTTTGTATTTTTAAACCATAAAAACAAAGAACGTGAGAGCATACCCCACTCCTCCCTGTGTGTTTCCTGGCATCACAACGGTCGCTTTGGCTTTGATGTAACTTGACTAAGAAAAACAACGGGGTAAAACTTAATAAACATGATCAAGCTAAATACACCAGCTATATTCTTGTATTCCTTTATTAACAGCTATTCTCAACATTATTTTACCATTATCCAAAATTTTCAATTTTTTTCTTCGGCATATTGTTAACAGAATGAAACCATGTCAGTAAGAAGAGCAAATTGCCGGCAGTAAATCAAGTGTGCTAAATTGGAAAGACCTTGTGAGACAAAATAGTTGTCAATTATCTGTTGCCGTTGGGGCTTTCATTGAGACTGCAAGAGTTTAAAAATAATATGGACTTTAAAATAAACTTAGGCCTATTGTCACATTGTGTTCTGATACACGAACCATCCGATGTTTATCAGTCACTTTGGTATTTAAACTTGGAAATAAAAGGGTGGAATTTTGTCCAAAGGAAACAGAAATTACTTCGAAAGTGTGGGGTATTCGAAATAACTTAACTCTAAATAAACGAAGAAAAAATAACTAAAAAAATAGCACAAATTCAAGGGGAACCACAATTTAATCCATTAGTTCAAAGTAGCGGTGGCATCAAAACGACCGAAACACGAATAATGGGTTTTCCTGCAACTAGTATGACACCTTGGCAAAAACTGCATACCGCAAGTAAATATTAAAATTGAGGCCCTGGTAAAAGATTAAGATTTCTGCTTTTTACCTTGTGATAACAGTGTTGTATATATTCTTTTGTCACTACATTATTTTTTCATTTAGCCATTAGGGCCAGGTCACACATCGTCAGAGGGGATTGCGGGTGGAGGAAAAATTTGAGGAACATTAATTTTCAATTTTCTAACAAAGCATAAATCTGTTTCCACTGTCACAGTACTTTAATTAGTTATCACTACCATCAAAACAGCATGCTGTCTAAAACTGTCTCTGGCTATAGGGGAAATTTTCCTGACCTGCCACACAGTTAACACACTTACAATGTATGTTCATAGCCTTGAAACTACATTAACACCTATACCTGACTCAGTATAGTTCATAGGAAAGCTGAGTAGCACTGGTTCAATACTTACAAAAGGGTTTCCTCCCATAAAGCCACCTTTTGTTGAGCCTGTGCCCATCCTCCTGCCATACAAGAGATACCAGACCAGACCAACAATAGCAAGGGTCGTCACTCCACCGACAACTATTGAGCTAAAATAAGATTTACTAAGCATTGTTTTCGTATAGCGATGTTCATGAACACATCATTAAAACAGCCCAAAAGTTGCTTTACAACCGTTTTAATGTGAAAAGAAAAAAGAAAAAAGTTATTCCAATGGCTAGACAACCAAGCTACCAGGAAGCCCGGGTCAGCTGTTTCTCCTGGCCTAAAAAAAGATTTAAACAGTTTCATAATATCAAATTGCGGCATTGACATTTGCAGAGTTCGCACATACAGTTGTACAAGGAGCTTTTACATGAATCTCTTCACTTCTGACAAGTTTTGAGGGAGTTAGCAGACTTTGCAATCTAGGGACAAGTCAGCCAATTCTTCATATTACATTGAAAGCAATTGATATTTTTAAGACTTTCCAATAAACTTTTTTTCACAAATAATCAAATTCTTTTAGTGTTTCAAAGCAACCTAAAATATCAACAGTAGAACTACCCGTGCTCCTGGGACTACTTGCAAATTGATATCACGTTTATACTCTAAGTCCTAGAACTAGTTAATTTAATCTAGTTAATCTAATCTATCGCAAATTGAGTTTCTTCATATTGTTTTACATTTACTAATGTTGTAAGGAACGTTTTGGTAGTTTTAAAATCATGTTTTTTTTTAAAATTAGGAGACACCCACACAAATTGATATCATGCTGTTACAACAATTCAGTAGCTTATCTTGAAGATTGTCACACAATAAAAGATAACAACCGAACAATAAATTAGAGCACGACCATGATGCAAAGCCAAAGGAACAAATCCCAAACCTCACTGTTGCCTACACCTTCTGCATGCAGGAACGGATCCACGATTTTCAAAAGGGAGGGGGCACAAGCCCGCACTAAAAGCGCGAGCTTTTTCTTTGGGCAAGCCCCTCCCAAAAATTTTTGAAAATCTGAGTCTCTAGCATTTTGAGGCAACATTTCTACTAGTAAACTTGGTTTTTGTAAAAAAAAATCTAAAAAAGGGGAGGGGCACAGGTCCCCCTTCCTTGGACCTGCCACTTGCATGTGTATCTAAGAGGCCCTAGAATTACAGTGTAGCTTATCTATTGCAAAAATTGATATCACATTTACTAGAGCAGAACAATAGCTCAGCAGATGATCACGACATGAAAAAACAAGAATGGAGCCAAAAACTAAACTTGTTGGCTACGGCATGAGAAATAATCAAAGTGAATAAGGATGAGCAAAAAACTGATGGTAAGCACTGCATATACAGTAAGTGTGTATGTAATAAGAAACTCACTTTGCAAAGGTACATGGCTGTGATAAAAGGGGTGGTCAATTATTTTTGCACTCTCAAAACTTCCGAAATTTATAACATTACTTTGCTCTTTTTTGTACTTACAAAAGTTCGTTTTCTACTCTGTAGCGAACTGGTAAATGGTCTTGTGGACGAATTCCCAGCTCAGACTGAGCATTAGCCAATTTCTGCTCAAAATTGTCAAGGCTTGCTATGCTGAAAGTGTAGTGAGGCCCTGAACCAAACACCTAAAAGAAAAGATGGAATATAAACAGTATACAGTACAAAGGATCACAAAAATGGAGTTGGGAATTTTATCAACCAAAAATTGTTTGGATGTTTCTATAGTTACATTGTATTAAAAAATTAAACCCATTATAGAAAAAAGTTCAACAAAAAAAAAGTTTACTGTACAATGAAGCTTCTGAAAAGCTAGAGGAAACATACAGTCAGAGCCTTTCACAGAAAAAACTTCTCCACAAGAGCTACATAACAAAATGGTACATGTAAGTAAAATGCTACAACAGCAAACTGTGACATACAGTAAACCCTGTTCCCACCTCAACACCCAGGGCATGTTACTAACCTCTTAACCACCAACTAAGCCCTGTCCCCACCCCCCTGGGCATGTTTCTAATCTCTTTACCACCAACTAAAACCTGTGCCCACCCCCCTGAGCATGTTACTAACCTCTTTACCACCAACTACAGCACCTCTGTGAAGGAACACATAAACCTTGTCCTGACTCGCTGGGACTTCCATGTGGTCAACCTAATATACATAGTGAACTCATCATTTTGTTTACATATATAGTGCATACTTGTACACTGTATGTATGGCACTGTGCAAACAAACACAACACATTTAAAGAACATCGCGCAACTTTGTTGGAATAGTGTTGGCTGATAATGGTTTAGAGTGTCCAAATGACCACAACATGGTAGGCTGCATTGCTTTTACTGTTAGTAATACCAAGGGGAGTCCGGGTTTGATATTTACCCAAAACTCTTTGCGAAAATGCAATGTGGTCACATTTTTTCACCCTTTACATGGAGCTCAAAATGCATCGCTACTGCAGCTACTGTTCTCTGCGATTTTGAAAATACTCCCAGTCACATAAAGAACAGAGAGCTTAAGCAACGAGGATGGGAACATCAGCAAACACTTTACAAAACAATATACTTAGTTACAGAATACAATCACTTCATGTGGGAATGCAACCACATAACTCATTGGTTTCTGAGAACAGAAGAAATGTTGACACATGTTGGCCAAAAATTTGACTGGTTTCAAACTGGGGACAACATATGCCATTATCATGCAACATAATCCAACTTGATATATAAACAAATGCAACATGTACATGTATTAGTCTACATATTGTGCCCAACATGTTGGCCCAACATGTTGCATTTGTTTGCACAGGCCTTTACAGATCAGCTTCTACATGCAGTCCTCAGTAGACAGTACTTTGCATTAACACGGTGTCAAGACTACTGCACTAGTTCAAATCTTTTGAAATCTTTTTGAATGTTTTGAAAGAACTTTTTTACAATTAAAATATATAGACTTGGAGTTACAGGGAGTCTGGGGACATGCCACCATGGGAAACTAGGAAGTTACATGTAGTTACTCTGAAACAGCAAGTTAGTACATTCAAGTGTGCATTTTCTTCCAACAAATTTGCAAGCAGTTGAGTAAAGTCTCTCGTTTCTTGATTTGGAATCTGATCCATCAATGAATCACACAGTACCAGGCTTGGGTATAAGACTCTAGGATTAACTGATTTATAATACAATGATTACATTGCAATACATGTAAAGGTAAAGGTCAAGAATCCGCACCGCAACATACTCAGTATACCCTGTCGGCCGTCTGTCGGCCGTCTGTCGGCCG
>JAOBRG010362727.1:0-12460 GCA_027574985.1 Umimayanthus nakama | reverse complement strand
AAAATTCTTCTTCAGGAATCATTTTTGATAGATGTATATAAGGTTGAGTTTTCCTCTTAAAATAGTTTACAGAAGTGATTGAGTGCTTTGGTCAACATTCTGTGGTGATTAAAACCATCACATTGTCTTTCACCAGTTCACCATACTTCGTTTGGATTATCGGTTATTTTATTTCAAACAGCTGGGTCCAGATCATTGAATTATCTTCACAACCAATAGCTAAGAAGCAATTTAAACATGCCATTAAACTTATCTTCTGAGTATTGAAGGAGCTTGTGGTGGTTCTTTTAAAAGTTAGACCCACATTTTAGCCATTTGAAATCCAGGTGGGTCGGGGGGGGGTGGGGTGAGGTGAAGAAGTTTGGAAATCCAGGTGGTGGTGGTGGGGGAGCCGAAGAAGGGTTTGGAAATCCAGATGGGAGGGCTAATGCCTTGGAAATCTGTCCATATAGCCCAATATTCATCTAGAACACTGGAATTGTTACTTCTGAAAGGACTCCAAATTTCAACACTTTCATACCCCTAGACTCCCTGAGTTGCCAAACTTTCCTCTTGCAAATGAATTCGAATTTTATAATGTCTGTATTTTTTTGATTGGCTTGTACTGTTGTGTGAAGTGCAAACCAAAATTGTTCCTTTAAATCTAATTATTTATTATTTAATTTATTAACCAAAAGGCACTCCAAGAAACCGTTTATCCATGGCTGACATAATAGACAAAGCTTGTGGAGAAGCAAGAATCTACAAGAAGGCAGGAGTGGTATGTTGAATGAACGCTCAGGGTTTTTCTAAAATTGTGCAACTGGGTTCATCATAAGTGCTTGGAGCTGACAAATTAATCAAACACTGAGCCCATTTGCAGTTATGTTCATCAGCTGTAAAAAGTCATAACATTTGGGTCAATCCGGTCTTGGAAAACCTGGAAAGCCATCTAGGGATTTTGATTTAGATCATGGAAAGTCATGGACCAACTTTACAACTTTATTCAATTTATATTGTGCATGCATCATCCATTTTCGCATGCGCATTACAATATTAAACAATTAAAACAAAAATTAAAAACTGGATCAATTACATGTAATCTAAAAATTGGTAAATATCCGTTGCTAATGTCGAATGAAAAATATATCATCTAAGACAAATAGTCCCCCTCCCCCCTTCAAGTCCCTCACTTAACTTTTGGAGCAAGTTCTACCAAGTTGTAAGAAAACAGAAACTTGACTCCATTTATGAGCACATAGATAGATTCCAATGAAATTATGTTTTGATTTAGTAAATTTCCTAATTCTTAAAGCCAACCTATTGTCTATGTAGATCTTAAAGTTGTTCTTGTGCTGTTGAAAGCTCAATTCAAGAATAGTTTTAGGAGTATTTGATGTTGTTTGGAATCAGTTTAAACTTTTGTGTGAAAAAACTACATTAAGGCAACAATTAGAACATTTTATAGTTGTAATTACAAAATCCTTCAAGAAAAAATCTAGAAAAAATTGCGTATAACTCCTCTTATTATACAATATTAAGCAGGATGCAAAATAGCAGCAAGCCAAGTGCCAAATGGAAGGCCAAAGTGAGGAACTTGCATGCCAAAAAATACTATTTGGATGACAAATTAAAAGGAAAAATTGCAAGCCAAAATACTCTTGGGTTACGATAGAAAAATTTTGATTGCGATCCAAAATTGTTTCCTCTTTAATTTGTGCCCAGATTATGCACCAGCAAAAATTTTTCACTTATATTCATTTATGATCATTGGCAGGATGGTATAATGGTGGAGAATATGCACGATCTTCCTTATCTTAACCGTAAAGTTGGACCAGAGATTACTGCAGCTATGAGTGTTGTAGCAAATGAGGTAAAGAGAGAAGTCAAAAACTTGCCATGTGGGATCCAGATTCTGGCTGGAGCAAACAAAGATGCATTGGCAGTTGCGAAGGCTGCTGGGTTGGAATTTATACGTGCTGAAGGATTTATATTCTCCCATGTTGCCGATGAAGGTATTATGAATTCTGATGCCGGTGAACTCCTCAGATATAGGAAGGAAATTGGGGCAGACGACGTTTTGGTCTTCTGTGACATCAAGAAAAAACACAGGTTTGTGACATCTTCAGTTGGCACAGGACTTATTCAAGATGGAGTCATAAGACAAAATGTAGTGTTTCTATATTAAGTCTGGTTTCCTTATGATTGCTCACAATTGCTGGATCCCTGGAAATACTGCCAGCGATCGTCAGTAATTATATGGAAACACTTTTCAGTGATCACCAGCAATCAGCCACCATATGGACACAAGGTTTTAGGGGGTAATAGAAGTTTGTTTTGTTAATAGTTCAAGATCAGGGAGGATCCAAAAATTTTGGAAGTTGAAGAAGGGGGGGGGGGGGAGCTAGCTATCAGTTTTGCAAAAAGTGGCTAGGAAAAGGGATTTGTCCTCAAATAATAATAACAACAGATATTATAAAACCATTAAAAATAGTTGTATGTTTAGTAATGTTGACATACCCTTTATTATTTTATTAAACATTTTGTCTAAAATAAAAGCAGATAAAAAAAATAAAATCTAAAACATTTTTTTTGTTTTCTGGTCCTCAATTTAGTTTTTATAGCCCATATGTGACTTAAACCTTTTAATTACAGATAACTGGTTAGGTTTATTAGCAAAAATATCATTTTTTTAAATGGATTAGAATCTGATATTGGTTAACTATTGGCTTCTTGCTGAGCCTGCTGTTGCTAAGAGTTATTTATGGCACAATTTTACGGTATTACTTTGTCTGAAGAGAATACATGTAACTAAGTAAAATTATCTAGTAATAAATTTTATTGTTCAGACTTAGGAATTTAGAATAACTTACTGACCTCTTAGTATTTTCCCCCTGCAGCTTCGATTTCTCCCTTTTGAACTTTTTCTATTCCTTAACTAAAATAATATAAATCACTAACTTACTGCATTAAATAAAACTAACTTTAAATCTGTTATCCATGTAACCATAACGAACCAGAGAGATGCATACCTTCTATCAACTTCATGACAAACAAGAGTATCCTGTTAAAGGAAAAGGTGATCCTGGAAAAACTAAGATTATGTGAGTTTGCTTAAGTGTTTAAATATTGTTGTGAAAATAACACTTCAGTGCTAATTAGTTTTGTAATTAAATCTTTCATTTTGGATATTTCATTCTTGGTTAAACTAATATAAGAGGTTCAACTTCAATACTCGTATGCTTGTGTAAAATCTTACTTATACCAATATCCTGTGATTTTCATGGGCCCATGCAAGGTCTTGTAACAAATGTAAGTTCTTTTTACCTAAAATAGTATAGTCTAAGCTTTGCAGATAAATAAATACCAACTTGAAGTTTCAATAATACACTTATTTGTGGATGCAATTTTTTGTTTACCTTGTTTTAGAAATGTTATTTGTGTGACACATCACGTGACCAACAGGTCAGGACACGTGCTCGAGGCGCGAGATATTAGTAAGAGTCAGGACACCTTGTAAGCAACTCCGAAGTATCATTATATCACATTAAAGTTATTGAAACATGGTGTCAGAAGTGGGATCCGAACCCACGCCTCCATTCGGCCAGCAGCGGAGCGCAATTATGCGCAAATTGAAAAGGAGCTCCTAGCCATCGTATTTGCCGCAGAACGCTTCCATCAATACACCTATGGACGACCAGTTAAGGTCGACTCAGACCACAAACCACTGGAAACAATCTTTACCAAGCCCCTTGCCTCGGCCCCCCGGCGACTCCAGAAAATGCTAATGAGGCTTCAACTCTACGACCTACACGTCCACTATAAGAAAGGGGTTGACCTGCTCCTGGCTGACACACTGAGCCGCCACTACTTAGCTTCTACGGGAGAAACCCAGGAAGAGATTGAAATACCAGAGGAAATACACGAAATCAACCACCTCCTAGCAACCGAGGTGAGCACTTACCAAACCGCAACGAACAACGACGAGGTTCTGCAGGCACTAAAGACAACCATTCTGTCCGGATGGCCGGAGACTAGGCAGAACCTACCACCCACACTGTGCCCCTATTTCCACATACATGACGAACTGGTGGTCCAAGATGGCTTGATCCTTAGAGGTGACCGACTGGTAGTCCCAAAGGCACTGCGTAAACAAATGATGGAAGAACTGCATGCCAGCCACCAAAGAGTCGAGTCCACGCTAAGGAGAGCCAACGAAATCACATACTGGCCAAATATGAAAGCAGAGCTAAGCGACTACATAAGTAAGTGTGACACCTGCTGTGCCATCGGAGCAAGACAAAGCAAAGAAACGCTAATAAGCCACGACATTCCAGACCGCCCATGGTCCAAAATAGCCACAGACTTGTTTGAATATGAGAACAAAGACTACCTGGTCACTGTGGACTATTTTTCAAACTTCTTTGAAATTGATCGGCTGTACAGCACAAGCACCACAGCAGTAAGCAGGAAAATCAAGGGACATATCGCACGATATGGAGTCCCTGATGTAATCGTGAGTGACCAGGGACCCCAATTCATTTCGGGAGAATTCCAGCAATTTTGCTCACAGTACAGCATATCGCACACCGTCACCAGTCCTTACCATCACCAGGCAAATAGCAAGGCCGAGGCTGCTGTCAAGCAAGCCAAACGGATTATGAAAATGTCCAAGGCGTCCGGGCGCGATCCCTATCTAGCACTGCTCGACCTCCGAAATACCCCCCAAGCAGGACATGACACAAGTCCTGCACAGCGATTGATGAGTAGAAGAACCAAAACTACGCTCCCCATCTCAGAACGCCTTCTCAAACCCCACATTGTCACTGATACCCACCAGAAACACAAGCAACAGAAACAGAAACAGCAGAGAAACTACAACAAGGGAGCACGAGATCTGCCACCACTAGCAGAAGATGATGAAGTATGGATGCAGCCACTTCGATTGGGGGACAAGGAATGGAAGCGAGCAACAGTCCTTCGTGAAGTTGGGATACGCTCCTATGAGGTAGAGGACAAAAGAGCTCAAACCTACATCCGCAACAGGAAGCACCTGAAGAAAGCAGGTGAACACACCAACAGCACTGAAGACAATACGCCAGACATGTTGTTGATACCCAGTAACCCCTATCTAGAGGTGACACCAGGGCCTGCCAGCGACACAGCACACACACCTGGCACTACTGCTACACTACCACCTATAAACCAACCCCAAGGGTCACCAGCAACCACCAGGAACACTCCGAACACACCGACCCCTGCCCAACACAAAACCAAGTCTGGGAGGATGGTTAAGCCACCCCCATACTTGAAAGACTTTCACCAGAAATGACTTTGACCATATTATAGTTTTGTTTTGTTTTAGTTTGTTTGTTCTATGTTTTTTTTATGAGAGGGAGGATGTGTGACACATCACGTGACCAACAGGTCAGGACACGTGCTCGAGGCGCGAGATATTAGTAAGAGTCAGGACACCTTGTAAGCAACTCCGAAGTATCATTATATCACATTAAAGTTATTGAAACATTATTCAATAGATAAAATACAGTATTTAGTATATGTTGTTTGCCTAATAATTTTATAGTTATTATGTTGAATAGTGTGCTTTCAAAGGATTTTGTTGACTTTAGATTAGTTAAAACATTTTAGCATGTAATATTTTAAAAAGACCTTTATGAAGGGTAGGATAAACTGAAATTTTAATTTTTTTTATCTATTTAATACCAGACAACAAAAAGATAGTACTATTTTAATTTAAAATATCAATTGGAAACCAGTAAGTTATGATATTTATTTATTTGTGGTAGTTTATACAGCTGAGTTTTCTTTCTTTTTAAAAGGTTTTTCTAATGACCCATTGCCGAGCAACACTTTATAAATTATCATTGCCATATTAATAATTTTCCATTTTCCATACCATAGCTCACACAACATAACATCGGACATTGACATTGTTGGAATGGCGAAAGCTGCAGAGTTCTTCCTGTCAGATGGAATAATTTTAACAGGCGCAGAAACTGGTGCACCAGCAAATATAAAAGAACTCCAAATGATGAAAGAATCTGTTCATGTCCCAGTTCTAATTGGCTCTGGTGTGGATTATGGCAACATTGAACAGTTTATAAGTGCCAGTGCTATGATTATTGGTTCACACTTCAAGGACGATGGACACTGGACAAAACCAGTCAATTTTGAAAGGGTAAAGAATTTCATGTCAAAGGTTGAACGATTGAGGAAATGAATCTTAGAATGTTGCGATTTTGAATAATTTTATATAAAAATTATTTGATGGCATGAATCATTAATAAATCCACTAAATTAATACTAGCTTAGTTAGGCCTTAACACAACCCTGGGTAGTCCTGAATATTTAGACAAGAGAAAGCAATGAAAGATTTATAAAAAAACTTGTTGAAAGCATTGTCCATATGCAAAGACTACAAAGAATAAGTACAACAGGTGTACTAAATTTATACTGAATAATTATGTAATTAGTAAAGACATTTTTGTTCATGGATTGTTTGGTCTTAATTTCTAAGATCTCATAATTTTATTGTGCTTTTTGCCCTCAAATGACAGCTACATATTGCGGTTTATGTTGAGCCTATAGAAGGGCAACTTTAGTAAATAAATATTTTTTCTTCAAAGCTCTGTCAAAAGATATTTGCACTCTCCATGTACTGTACGTAAATCAATAATGCTTGTGCTGGAAAACCCTATTTCAACAAGACCAATGTCCACAGCTGAGGAGTGCCGGTATTTAAGCATAATCATATGACAGAGTAATTGCAAAGGATTCTTTTGGGTTGAAAGTTCACAACTTTGGAAATAGGCTAACAATTTAAGCCTTTCTTAGTATTTTGGGGGTTGGAAGATTTAGGTTTAAGGGTACAGGATTATCTTTGACATTTACAGCTCTGAGTATGAAAATTATATTAGAACAAACACAAGTCTTAAAAATCTTTGGTTTCAGAGTTTCAAGTGATTGGTCATCTGTGACTTTCATAACCAACAATGTAATCCCTTCCGCACAAACTGGCCCAAAAACTTCCCCACAGACCATCCTCACCTATGAAGGGCAAACAGTTGGTTGCTAAATACACAATTCCAACATTTCTGTGATTTTCACAGTGCTAATCAGCAGCTTTAATGACCCCAAATGCAGAATTTTCCATACAAACTATTGTTTTGTCTGCCATTTTGTAAGTTAGTGTGGTTTTATAACATGACCATGAAAATTGCAAATAGCTGGGTTTGACCCACATTTGAACCTTGAAATCTGCTGACTTGCCATCCCTGACTGAAAACCCACACTTGTAACCAAAATTTGCAGTACGGTCAAATGGCATGTAGATAGTGAACAGTTTTGTCTTAGAGAGTTATATTTGTTATCCTCTACATACTGCCAAACACACTTGAATATGTTCTAGAACCCCACTGCTTTGCATTGATTTGGTAAAATGTTTCTGATTGGTTTCTTTGATTAGTACTCTTAGGTGCTTCGCTATTGGTTGAATGAAGAACTAGATGACCTCTATGTAGTGAACAACGACCAGAAACATCCAATCAGAAACCTTGTACTGACTACAATCACAACAATCCAATCACAAACGATTTACTATATCCACACAAAACAGCAGAGTTTCATCAGTTCCAACACTGGCTTTTGTTCTCTGTTGCACAGCTGACCATAAACACAGGGTGTTAGACTGTCTTCAATGTAGGCTATTCGGTCCCAATAAGATAAAGTTAGCCATGCAAATGTTAAATAATTATGTGTTTCTATGTGTGACAAGATATGTAGTTGCTTAAAGGATAAGTTTAAGTGAAGGAATTGGTCTCAAAGTGGAAGAACATGCCATTTCAGAGACCCTAATTCAGCTTCGAGTTTTTCTGGAGAAGCTTGCCCCCAGATTCCTATTAAAGCAACTCGGATGAGAATGACCAGCATTCGGGTTCCTAAAACTTTTGGTCTATAGAGTTTGGTTAATGTTTTTGAATTAGTATATCAAAAATGATTACAAAGTATTTGGTGTAAAGTAAAAAGTGTGGCTTTACTATATTTAGGGATATTAGTCATACTTGATGGGCTTTAGAAATTTAGGTTTATGGATTTACCGATATTTTATTTTTGATGAAGTGGTAGGAGCGAAGGCAGGAATAAAATTATGATTATGGGGTATTCTGGTACCCTGCATCTTGCTGCTATTAAAAGCACAAACTTTAAATTAACTTTTAATAAGTACTTGGTTGATTGACTATCTCTAAGCAGTTCTATCATTGATATTTTCCAGATAATCCCAAAATACATTCTTTTTGACATATTAAGTGGCAAATTTACATTTTATACGTGTACTTGGCATTGATACAGAAATAGTTGTATCAAGGGCAATGAAAAGTGTAAAATTGCCACCAAATATTGTGTTAAAACAATTTTATAAAACAATTTTATACCAGATACATAATACCAGTTAGAAAAAGTTTTCTAGACCACCAATGCTTTTTCTAATCTCGAAAGAGTGAGCTACCATTTCTAACCCAGGTATTCAATGAAATAAATCATTAATGTACACCAAGGCAAACCACTGAGAACAAAACTTGCCTGTCAAAAACAATCTAAAAATAGTTGTTGAAGTATAATTATTGTTAAGAAAATATATAGTTAATACCAAATAAGGGAGCAGATGATTTCAAAACAACCTGGAAGACCTTTGCTGTTTTAAAATATTTTGCTTGAGGTTAGCGAAACTTAATTTAACACAAACACTATTTTCTTGCAATAATTATTAACTGTTTGGGATTCACCCTTGAATAAAAAGCAAAACACAACAATTCTTCTTCCATGCAGTGCCAAGAGCTTTTTGCAAGATTCAGTATTTTGATTAAAATTCCATTTAAAAATTGTTTTTAAACTGTTTGCAAAAGCTGGCATATTAAAACTGTCTAGAATATTCTGAATTCAGATCAACCTACTTAAATTTTGACAGGTACTGGTAAAACCATTTTGTAATTTTGTACGATTTTTAGTTAAAGCCTTTAGAGATGACCATATTTTTTCATGTAAACTTGCATTTATTGTCAATATCAGCTGTAAATTTGAATTATTTTTATGTTATTAAATTCATTGGGCAGCCACAAAGGTTTGAGAGATGTACACAAGCAGTGATATCATGCCAGTAAGAGCTTTGTGGTCCAAGCTGGCTTCATTACTAAACTGATTGTGTTTATAATTAGGAATGTTTTCCTTTTTAGTTTTAAATTATTTCTTTTCAGATCAGTGCCCTTGAAGTTGCATAAATTTTCCCAACCTTGCTCCCTGATTCCATAGGAAGTAACAATTAATTTTCAGTATGTTTTGAACCCACATGGCTTTAACCAGGAAGGTTATAAAAAGAGAAGTTTTAAAAATATTCTGAGTGTGTACAACTGAGTGCAGCTGGAAGCATAATATATGCATAATTTATGTCAGCACAACTGTGATAAATTATAGAGCAAACAATAGTGCAATAGTGACCAAGAACTTTCAATTTTATTGTAGAATAGATGCTCTTGATTTAATAACAGCTTTCAACATCATAGATCTGCAAAAGGCTGTGAAGTTTTTGGTGCTAGTGAAGTCACACGTACCGCACAAGCAGAATTTCGGCAACATAAATGTGTTGCCTGAAGAGATTGTCCCTGGATTAATCAAATCCAGCTCTTCATTAGTCATATTTTTGTTTTATAATTTTATACTTTTTTTCTATATTTTCCGGTGTATAAAAATAGAGGTAAGGAAAATTAATGCTAAATTTTTTGTCACTGTTAACGCCATACATTAATTACAAGAATTTTGAAATATTTTGCTAACTATTTTTAATACCAATCAGTCACTCGCAATGCACTGGCTACCAAACTCCAGCAGAATATAGGACCACAATATGAATCCTAACTCCAACCTTATTTTTCACAAGGAACAGACTAAAATTCTCCGAACCCTTGAAATCAGGGGCTGAAGGAAATAAATTAGAAGAAAACTTTATAATATAAATAGCATAGTTGAAATAGTTCGAGTTTGAAACTAGTTTGGACTTTAACCCACGTCACACCCGGTTATGGCGGAACTCTCAACCTCCCCGCTTTCCATGTAATCCGATATGTTTCCCAACCATCCTATCTCGCTTTTTGGTTCTCCTAGAACGCGACTCTTGAAATTGGACTTTATTTTGTCGTTTCATATTCTTTTTGTTGGGACGGAAAGCGCCAACTTTTGGTGGCTCGACTTGGCGTTTTTTCTCGATAAGCTCTAGGTGCGCCTGGAATTGGACTGTGCGTCGATTCTGTCTTCTAGGGACAGTTTGGTTTTGCCCCACTCGCTCATCTGAGTTTTCCCTCGAAGAGCTGCGAGTCTGACTGCGGGTTCGTGGCCCATAAACTGACATACTCGGGTGTTCTATCAACAAATCTTCGAATGGGTTTTCCTCCATTTCTACAGGAGATCCCTCGAAACACGAAGGTGGAGTGACGTACCAACTCTCAGTAACTCCCGGCTCAAAAGTAGCTTTGAGATCGCCTAACCTCCGTTTTTTCTCGCCTGCAACATATAGAAATAAATTTAGTTTTAGTTTTAATTTAAAATAAAATAATTAATTTTTGTGAAGAGTCATTATGTCACCGTTTAACGCAAGTCTCCATAGCTATGGTGCAATTTTTTTTCCCACGAAGGTCAATGTCGCCTGCCGGCTGCCCTCACTCATCAGCTCGCTGTAATATTTTTTGCTT
This sequence comes from Umimayanthus nakama, assembly GCA_027574985.1. NCBI lineage: Eukaryota > Metazoa > Cnidaria > Anthozoa > Zoantharia > Parazoanthidae > Umimayanthus > Umimayanthus nakama. The sequence goes on along the minus strand of JAOBRG010362727.1, from coordinate 1,721 downwards.
CAAATTTCATTTTATTGCAAACTTTTCACCAGGTGTTTTTTTAAATCTCCACAGTTGTGTTTGTATTAACTAGAACTACATTATATGATAAGTACTAACGTGAACATCGTTTCTGAAATACTCCGCTCGACGGCGGGAATATATCAGAGCGAAAATGACACGGTATATTTTTACCTGCGTTATCACAAGCGGAGAGATCGACTAGAATCCATTCCTCGTCTGTTTTGGTGTCATCGATTTGCACAGGGCACTCGGGAACAACCTGGTCTTCGCCGCCTCCCCAGATGTAACTTGTAAGCGCAGAAAACATATTCCTTGGTCTTTCCAGCACAGATTTGTAAATATTCTCAGCTGACAAAGGGAAAACAAAGATAATACATCTCGTCATCTCTTGAGGACTGCGCAACAGTAATTTTCTAACAGATCTTCATACTACAATGGTAAAAGTCTACAACAGAAAAGAATATCTCGATACATACCTCTTAAGAAAGTCTTTCTCCAAGTAATTTGTTTGTGCGGTGAATTCTGAGCGCCAAAAGTCGTTAGTATTTATACTGCACCACCCTAACGTCAACAGCGAGCGACGGAGTTCACGATTCGAAGCTTTTAGTTTTATGTTTTGAAAAGAAGTTTCTTGAGTTTCAAGCTAGATTATAATAGCTTTTCGGAGCAAGCCGATTTGTTTGTAGTTCAAGTGTCAGATGGAAAAGTATTCTGTTTTGGTTCCAAAAGGTTGGCGATGTATCCCAGATACTCGGCTAAAGTTTGCTCGCGGTTGAAAATATTTTTTTCGGGAAAACTCTGTGTTTTTGTTTTGTGTTGACATTCTGTCAAATGACGTAACCAATCAAATCAATTTCTACCTTCCATATTTGGAGCAAACAATAGCGTGAGATTAGCTGTAGCTTTTGGCACGTGACGTGGTCGTGCAATCACAATAGACGGTCCGCTTGTAAACAATGAACCAGAAGAAATTTTTTTGAAAGCTCAGCATTCAGTTACAGATCTTGTACAAGTTCACGGCTGATGCAATGTACGTTTTATTCCCTTCACTTCCAGATAAAAAATACAGTCAATACATGTATTGGAAACGTTTAGTAAATTGAACCTCATTTCACCGAATACATATTTCCTCTTTCACAACAAAATTTAAGGCCTATCTTGAGTCGCAACAGTCGGTTTTAAAGGAAGACGTCATGCAAGGATTGGTCCAAACTTTTAAAATATTAATTATTCTCCCGCCCCACTCTTCAAATAAACTGGAAGCACTAGCACACTCTGGCGGGTGAATCCAGTTTTGTTTTGTTGCAAATTGCAATACCTTTTCACAGACGAGGTTGTAGTATTTCCGGCAAACGTTTCTTAGCAGTCCAAATCTCAAAAATAGATTTTGAAGAGTTGGTTGCTGCGAAAAACTTGTTCGTGCAGCTATCATTTGCATAATCATTCGAGTCTTTATCTCAGATAGCCGAAGGACATATATAATCTACGTTGCCATGGAGTCACATTTACATGCAGATATTGAGTGAAACAAGCTTTTTTTCATAGGTTGTGTTACAAAACATCCCATTTGCTGCATGCACTGTTGTTTTAAAATAATTCGTAACTTTTCTAAAGGGAACCAACTCACGCGATTTTTGTTTTTGTTTTAACTCACAAACTGAGACTCATTTCAGCGTTGTTTCAGTCAGATCTTAATCAAGAGCAAGGGTATCATGCCC
>JAOBRG010362716.1:2212-12460 GCA_027574985.1 Umimayanthus nakama | reverse complement strand
ATATATACCAAATATCAAGTCAATAGGATGAAAGGTGTCAAAAGTCGAGGGGGGGGGGTCAGATTGACCCCCCCCCCCTTATGCCTTCGTGTAACTATTTTTACCTTATGCCTTCTAGGGTTAACGCAAAATCATCCCTAGAACCCATGTACCAGTTGGGACAGATGAAAACAGCCCAAAATCAACTTAGTATTCTATTGAAGACGAAAATTTCGTTCCTTTGAAGGCCTGTAGTTTTCTATCCAAGAAGTGTGTTTTAAAATATTTTGAAGCAAACTGAAGTGTTAATGATATAGGATATGCAGTTAGATTGCCGTTCAATGGTCTTGGAAGTCTGCGAGCGCCGAGCACCTAAAACCTTTCATCTGACAAAGTTTAAAGGACTTGGCTTTTTCAAAATTTCCGCACTAAGTCGAAAATCAGTGAGAACCGCTCTTAAGATCTTAAACGGATAGTAGAGAAACAATGTAAAATTTAAAAATTAAATAAAACAGCTTAACAACCATGACAGCTTAACGCTCAGAATCCCTCTAAGCGATATCTTATTCTCGAATGTTTGTGCAGGTGTTTGCTGTTTAACTGTATGAGAAAACCATTGGTTTTCAAAATCTTTCAGTAGAGATTTAATCTCTGAAAAAACAGCTGCTTCTCGAAAACATTGTTTAAAGTTTTCTGCTATATTAATTGACAAAGCTGTTACAACATTAATTTAGAACTGTAGCGCTTCACGCATTCCTTCTTTCTTTGACAGAGTAACTATTCAAAATGTTTCGGTGTTCATTCATTTTAGCTAAAACAACTATTGAGCAAAACTGAGTGTTCCAAAATAATTTTCAACAAGAGAATGGACAAATTTAAGTTTTAAGCCAACCTGTAAAAATGATAAGGCTGTCTTCTAAAACCACACAAGTGGAACTCACTGACGCTAGAATGATAGAAGTTGACATAAATGAACGAAATTGAAAAAGACCAACCTGAACACAAAATCGAAAACTGCAGCACGATCAGACCACACAGAACCAAGGAACGCATCTTGAACCTAAAGCAGAGGCAAGTTAGTAAAAATCTAATTCTTTTACATAGTTGACGTGTTTGTAGAGGGAAGTCATAAATGGAAATACAAACTTTCTTGAGTTTGGCATTTAAGTCAGTTTTGTGCATTTAGGAAACTCGGCTGTGAATGCCAGTTCTCCGTTGGCTAAATCTTTTGAAAAGGCACTATCTTATTTCGTGATCGCCTTGTCGAAGCGTATATCTCAGAGTAGCTATGCATTCGAAGCAGTCGTCCTGTTCTATGAAGGTGGCGTTTTTTCTACCGCTCTTGTTTTACTAAATATCTCACCTTATTCAGTTCTTTGCAGGTTAAACTTATTCAGTGGTTTGTTCCTTGACTTCTGACTATCGAATGAATCACAAGTCAATTTTTGTTACTTATAAAAAAACTAAAATAGACATATATGCATAACAAATTTCCTTTGTGTTGGACTCCATTAATTGTTCACTTAAATTGTTCTTACTGCGGAAATGTTCAGATTGAGATAAGTCTTGCTTTTCTTTCGTTAAGTTCGTTAATAATTTACTTATAGCGAACGTGTTGACGGGTGTTGAGTGCGAGACTAACAATGCTTTGCTTGTGCCGTCAAGAAATTTAATTTGATGCTGTGCAGTCGGCTGCGTTAAAACGCCGTTACATCGTGTAAAACCTACTCCAAGTGAACAGGCATGAAGTCTCAGCTGGTGTCCGTAAATTCAACTGTCCATACAAAAGCAAAAGTTGTAAGATGCATATTACTGCAGTTTCTAAATCAACATTGAAACTGGCCCCTCATTGTTATGTAATTTGGCACGTCCAGCACATCCTCTCATTGGCTCATCCAATAACATGAGGAGATGTCTATATAGGGTTTACACGTGGTGCCATAGCAACAACAGCGGCCATGTTGGTGTACCAAATGATATCCATAACTGTGCACGCTTGGTTTCTTCGGGGGTCAATAAAGCGCGGGAAGAAGTTATAAAAGATTGAAAACCTCACTTATTTCGAATAACAGGTCCTTTTGAAAAGAAAAATGGTTCCCCTCAGCAGAAATTCTTCATTCCTCTATGTGGCTACACAAAGAAGCGCTTGATCAGCTCATACATAGACGCGAGATTTGGAAAAAACGCAGCACTCGGAATCGACCCAGTGCTGATCAAAGGACACGATATGAACACAAAGACTTTTTACCTCTCGTTGAAACGATAGATGTTCTCTTTGATTTGGTTTTGGAGACCAGTTTTTATTCACACCAGCATTTTGAGGACTTCTCGAAATTTGAGGTATGTATTGGGTTGTGATCGTTAAGGGTAATTTTGTTTCTAACAATTGCAAGTTTATTGTTCTGGGAAAGGCCCGCAAATGACGCTTTGATCCCAGTATGGATCATAACTGAGACAGAAGGAACAATTATTTCTACCCAGTTTGTTGGTTGTTCTTGAGGAAACCTGCTTCACAATGTAAGTGTAGTCTTTTTTTGTAAGGGTGGACGGAAATAGTCGAAAAAACTGGTGTGCACTCATGTCGTTTCATTCGTCATTTGCTAGTGGAGCTTGCCATTAGTTTTAACGACGATCGAATTAGTTCGAGCTTGTTACGTAAACCTTACACTTGCCAGTAAACTGAAATCCGAGTTAGATGTGACTACTGATCTTTTAATTAACGCTAGCTACAACTACAAGTCCCCAAAATAAATACTGGAACATATTACGTGCGGCGAGATCACCACATTTTTCATTCACACACATTCACGACAGTTTCATGTGGTACCTCATCCAAAGTCTGCTCCGTAAAAGGCTGACTTGATTGCGAAAAATAATTACAGCAATTGAGATCAACTTTTAGTTATAATATAGTTGCTTTCGTTCGAAAAAGACATTTAATTGTCCGTTTGGAATTCTAAAGCGGCCGTTGTCCGTCTTAGAGAGCTGTCCGTCAGGGACCAAGTTTTGGTATCTCTTTTATAGAGGTGCCCGTCTTATCTGGGTGTCTGTCTTGAGGGGTTCGACTGTAATATCGTCAACTTCCCGTGACCTTTATGTTTAAAACCTAAGCACGTGCAGCAGGCCTTAAAATTTCTCAATATAAAGTTTTAAACCGCTATTTTCAGTTATCATGTTGAAAACCAACTTAAAGAAAACCTGTACTGAAAAAGATAAAACGTACCCAAGAATAAAGCTTACAAAACTACAAAGTACTGCCCACGTGTCGTTTACTCCACAATGGCGTCGGTCAAGCCGACTTTGCTGAAAGCATTCAAAAGCCGTCTTCGTTCAACAGATAACTTTTCTGCTCTATTTCACTGTTTTCTAACAAATGACGGTGCCCTTGAACGCGAAACTCCCGTTGTCTTATCGATTTTGTTGCCTTAGTTAAACATTCAAACATAAAACCGTATCGATATACAAGTGAACTGCTAAAAAATACGCCTCTGTTTACGACTAGTTTGTACATCAATATAATTCAATAGAACCAGGTAACTCGCTTAGGCGAATTTAGCAGGTTCAACTCGGCTAGGGGGATAATTTCATTCATGTAAACCGGACCTTATAAGTCACTCAGTGTAGAATGGCTTTTACAGGCCTGGATAAACTCCAAGTTAACACAGTTTCTAAAACGTTTTGGGATGGTCACCAATTTTATTCCAGAAGTTTCCAAACACCATAGTCCAACGATCCGGATTAATAATGGAGAGGGGACTCCGACAAAAGCGAGGCCAAAAACAACATGAATCTGCTGACCGATCCGCGATTCCTTGCGCTACGACGACAGAAAACCGTTTGGTGTCCGAGAAAAAGCTCTTTATCATACCGGAGATTTAAAAAGCATTGTTCTTATTGTACCTTTTCCTGGTTCCCTTTTCCTCCCATAAAAGATTACACTTGACAGCGCGATGATTCACCGGTGGTTAAGAATTACTGATTGGTAAGGAGCATTGACTTTAACGACAAATTTTGGGAGTACGAAGATCTACCCGTCAAAGCCAAGTTTTTGAATACAAAAGTTGAGTAAATTAATAGAATTAAGAGGCTTACATAATTTCTTGATATTCATATTTGTTTAGCTTTCTTTGCTTGCTTGGCTGCCTGCTTGCGATAAGGTAAGGTTAGAATTACAACTTAGGATTACGATTAGTTTAAATTGGGATACATAAGGGCCTATTAACAAAAAAAACTAATAGAAAACTTCTTACTCCCGGAACGCATGTGACACATGAGGGTATTTGGAGCTGTTTCCCGCTATCTGTTCATACGGGACCTATGATGGTTTTGGTATTTAGGGACTTGCTCTCAACGGAAAGACCTCTTTCATCCTTACCAGCACTCGAAAAATAGGCTCTACGGAGAAGTTTACCACTTTTTTTACAGTCCAAGCTTGGCAGTCATTCAAGAAACAGGACTTAATCACTCTAAGAACTTCCCCCAGGAGAATACGAGAGGAGGATACAAGAAAAAAAAATAGTTGAACAATAACACTGTTTTACCACTCCCTCACCTCCCCCCCACTATTCTACCCCCTGCATAAAATCCATGCATAATTTTAAAAACAAAGTTTTTATTTTTTTCTAAATTTAGATAATAACGAACACGTCTGTACTTTTGCTCCAAAAAGATTTTAAATCTAAACCTTGTTTACAACCCTTTTACACTTTTAGCATTTTTAAAGATTTGGATGTTTTTAATACTCTTTTGATATAGCCCTTTTTATAGATAGATTTTGGCTTACACATATATTTTATTGCTGATCACCAGTTGATACCGTTGGATTTTTAATGTAATCGACTTCTGGTTTTTATCAGGCTAAATAAAGTACTTATTATTATTGTTATTATTATTGTTAATATTATTATTACTTTTATTATTATTACTATAAGTAATATTAATATTAGTATTAGTATTATTATTAGTATTATTTTTATTACTATTATTATTATTATTATTTAATTATTATTATTATTATCGCTATTATTATTATTATATTTCGATATCTCGCAGTTTTCAGCTGGTTGCTTTTTATGAACATCGGGCCACTTCCCGTGGCCTAGGATGCACTTTATTTCTCTCTACAGGCTAAAAAAGTTCGTATATATACAAATTTACATGTCCAAAACCCTTCTAAGAATTCTCGCACTTCCCAGTAGGCAGACTTTTTGATTATTATTATTATTATTATTATTTTGTTCATTACGCGAAAAATACATCCAAGTTATGGCTGCTCGAGACCAATGTTTTTACTCTTGGCCATTTTTTTGTGCAGCGAATGCGCTTTTTCTGACAAGAATTCCACAGTGCAAAATCCCTGCTTCCTTCTCTTTCGTTGACTTTCGTCTTCGTTAAGTTTGTTCTGTAAGCATGCTTGGAATCGGGGGAAGAACAATTGAAAATGATCATCTTGGATTTAGAAACAATGCGTACATTGTCAACCATGCACTTAGTGCTCGAAATGGGCTCGAACGATTTATGTGACGGGGCCTGGCCACCCGAAGGAATCGACGAAGCATTTTTAGCATTTGTTGAGCTTTTGTTGGAACAAAAGCACTCTACAAGTTATTTATCGGCGGGTCAATTTTACTTTCTTAATTTGAAGCAGGTCAATCTATCCAGTGAGCGACTTTTCCTGGATACCGTCCTTTCTCTGGAAATTCTTGTGAGTGTTTTTAAGGGCTCACTTGTGGTTAGCGGAGCGGAGTTGTTACTTGAGGCGGTGCCTGTGTGTGTTATTCTGGCTTGCATTTGTTTGTTTTCGTACTTTTATCTTGGGCACATGTGTCCTTACATTATTGTTTGCCGTATTGTACATGTTGAGGCTTTAGTACAATATGTTAAGTGTGACTGTCTGCCGTTTTTATATCTTGATATACTTTGCACCATTCACAAGTTGTTGTTTGTCATTGCGTAATGCTCTTTATATGGGAGTAGGACACGAGATATTAATGTTTCTTATCTCCCATTTTTGGTACGCCTGACCACAAGCCACCGCTCCACCCCCCACCCCCCTTCCTTCTCAAGCACGTTTCATCTTGATTCATGGGTTTCTTAGTTTTAATAGTTGTCACTTCATAGTACTTTAGGCTATGTTCATTAACTTTTACCCTTTGTAGAACTTACATAGAAAAGTGATACGCCGATCTTATACTGTTCATTCATTTTGTTCATTATTCGTCCAAAATGCAATAACGCTCGCTCACGCTGAGAGGGTCAGCAGACGCAGAAAACAGGCCACTCACACAAAACTGGCCATGGACGCCCAGCCCCTTCCATACGACCGTCCAAATCCAGCAGAACTGAAGCCTTAACCTGTAGCTTTGTCTCATTCGGCAGCGGCGCCTTCTCTCGATGCTATTGTTGCAATTAGTGCTGCTGTTTCCTCCGGGATCCGTTAAGTTGCCTCGAGGAGGCGGGCATCACGGCAGGTGTTAAATAAACATCTATGCTTTCTTTGTATTTGCCTTTTTTGTTCAGTCAGATTCAGGACATTTTGTGTTTATTGTATGAAGTTCTTGTTTAGTTTCCAGGACCGCTCGGTCACGCTGTAAAATATTTCAAATTGTAGTTTCTAGTTGGTTTTGGTCAGTTCCTATTCATGGATTTTCAAGCCCTCAGCAGTTGTAAGTACTCTCTTAATTTTATTTTCAGTTAGGTTTAGGTTAGCTTTTCAGTTATTTACTTAACGTACCACTCGTTGCTTTTGGTTGACGGCGTTACGTAAAAACGTGAGGGTTTCAGAGAACTGTTCGACTTCAGACTTGGACGTGTTGTTTGTCAGTTTAACTTGTTCGAACTTTGTATCTTCACGTCTCCATGCACGCGAGACGCTACAGCAGGTCAGCCAGTAAACCAACTAACAACCACCTCCAGGCCTCACACGCAATTTGTCTTTGACAGCCAGGTACCATCGTCGCATTCCGCCACTCCAATCATTCAACGGGGGCCCCAACTGCTTCTCAAAGTAAGACGACTCAATATGTTTCACATAGCCTCCCTTGGCGGCAAGAGTTCCAGAACGGGTGAAAGCGAAAATTTGGGGGAATGAATTTATTTATATTTTGGGCATTACTTAACTCTTCTGTAGCTGGTGAGGATAGTCATGTCTTTAAGGTCTTACAAGGGGCGGTTAGTAGTATCGGTAGTTTCTAACGAAAAGCGCCGGTTAATTCAAACTATATAGCAATGGACTGGGGGCTTTTCAAACTTTCGTGGCTATTTTTGTAAAAGCACATTCAGAAGCCACGCCAGGTTTCATGAAATACAGCTCCATGGCGAGGAGGCGCAATTTGGTGTTTCTACAATGAAAAATATAGTATGTTTCGGCAACAAGAAGCGGTCCGTTGGGACCAACGTCAAACCGAGCTGCGGTCAGGACAGCGAAGTAAGTCCATCTCCACACGGTCAAGCAGAATTACATGCGGGATACGATTCTTCGTCCCTCCCAAGATGGCTTTACTTTCGGTTCCAATAGAACACACTGTGACGGGTGCTCACACAAGCACCAGTGCTTTCAATGCAGGGGAAATAATCCCGTTCTTCGCTGTAAAAGCAGCCGCGCAGGCTCGGATGAGAGACGAGGTTATCAGGTTTTCAACACAACCGCTCGTGTTCAGAAACCAGCCCCTCAGCCAGCGATACAACACTCAGTAGAGATAGCCGAGGGATGGGGGGAGGTCATTGATCCCCCCAGACAGTTTAAGGGTTAATACGTAATACAATCAGCAGTCGTCAGTTGAATAACGCTGTGACAAAGGGTATCGCTGTGATGAAGCATTGCTATTGTCTGACTTTTGCAATGTCTAAGGGCCCCGCTACTCCAAAGGGCCAGTTTTCAGAGCGCTAGCTTCTTGTTGTAAACCCGAGTCTCTGACGATCAACCTTGGACCAATTAAAATAGCCTAATTCAGCATCTTGTCTTGACCTTGCCTAATTCATCCATTATTACAGTACTCTAATGACTGACGAATACCTGCTGTTGATTAAACAGGTTGTACGCTAGTTTAACAAACACGTAAACAAAGCTATTGGTTGGCAACTACTTGATAGGAATTTTAGTCTGAACTCATGTTAATTGGCCTGAGTAACGCGAGGCTAAGCAGATTCTGTTCTGTCATTATAACCGCCGACTGAAAACCACTTGGCAAAGTGCAAAGTTTTCGTGCTTAGGATATTAAGTTCTTAATGAAAAACCTTACTTTGGTGACCATGTTGATCACATGCGCAATAAGATAAACAAGAAACTAGGTCTTTTGCGGCGCATCAAGCCCTGCCTCCCACTGAACACTTAAGGAACTTGGTTTAGATATTTTGTTCTACCCTTTTAGGTTAGGGCGGTGTTGTATGGTGAGACCGAGGCAATGCTACTCTTATGGGAGAGCTACAAGTACTACACAACAAGGCTGTGCGACTCATTTTCAGATCCTCCCCCTCGTGCTTCTGCAGGCGGTGCACTTGCAAATCTCAACTGGAAACCATTACAATGGTTGAAGGGCTGAGCATCGCGCCATTTTTATCTTAAAGTCAGTTAAAAACCTTTAATACTTTCGTTTAATTAACTTCTCGTTCAATAGAAGTTTCCACAATTATATCACTAGTTGGAATCATAGCATCTTTGGAATAACTTGGCCACATCTGAAAGAATAGCTGAAAGTTTTCAGTCTTGAGTAAAATCCAAGGAATACTGGTGTTCCTTGGAAAATTTTTAAGCAATACATAGCAGAGACCGCGGAGCAGGGTGAAGGGGTGGAGCAGGGGACACGTGGCCCCCAATATTTCTAAAACTATAAAAAGCTAGTAAGAAAAACTGTCTTTGTGCCCCCCCCCAAATGTTGAGTCCTTAACGGTTGCCCGACAATCTTCGTTACTCCGCGGTCCCTGAATAAGTAGTAGTTAATAGCTATAATGACTTTATCTATATATTGTAAACTATTATTCTACTATTACTTTACTAAAAGATAATAGCTATAATGATTTAATCTATAAATTAATTGAAACAAGGTAGTAGTAGCAGTAGCTTTTAAGATAGCGGAGAGCAAGGCTTGCACGTGTATCAAGACAAACTTAAGGTAACCGCGTCGCCGACCTTTCAAACCAAAAGAGCCGAAGATTTGACTAAGGACAAGGCTAGAGTATTTCGAAAGCGGTAAATTTGCTGTCCAGAAGAACAAATGAATAACTTGCAACTTTCCCTCTAAACCTGTGAATCCCGAGATATACAGCATCATCTCTATCATATAAAAGTAAATAAATTAGAGGATAGTTTATTTAGAAACAGAACTACAGGAGCAGAGTTCCCACCTTAAGAGATGTGCGGGATTTGAACCCACCAAGCACAAACAACGGCGTGCTCGCTGCCGACCATAGCATCTCAAAAAAGTTGGGGTCCTAACCTTACCCTAAAACTATTGTCTCGGCGACTATTTTTGACCTAATCAAACTTACGCTAAGGAGAGGAGGTGAAAGTCCACAACACCGGCATTAGCCTACTCTTAACGACAAGTGCGTGGGATCTTTTAAGTCCCCCGATAGAGCGGAGAGAGACTAGACCAACGGCTTAATGTCCCTGTCCACGGACGATGAGGCGAAAGAAGGTTACTGCCCTAAATTTTACCCTGTACCGGGCAAGAAATTGAACCGGGGACCTTCTTGGCTGATAGTCAGACATGTTACCAAGAATGCCGACCTCGCACACACGAAATACCCGAAACGTCGTAAAATCTTTACGTTGTCCATTTGTGCCTATCTAAAATGGTTGACGGAATAGTGGGCAAGAAACTGCACTGAACAGCTAGAAAACTAGCAGGACAAGTACATCCAATTATATTCTATAATAAAATGTGTTGGAAAGAGTGACCCGAAATGTCACACAATTTTGTGGATTCGACTTTTACTCTAGAACGAATGAACTGGCCATCCCTTGCCGAAAAAAGACAATGGCCCGAAAGTGCCAACTCGGAATGGCCCGAAAGTGCCAACTCGAAATGGCTCGAAAGTGCCAGCTCGAAATGGCCCGAAAGTGCCAACTCGGAATGGCCCGAAAGTGCCAATTCGGAATGGACCGAAAGTGCCAACTCGGAATGGACCGAAAGTGCCAACTCGGAATGGACCGAAAGTGCCAGCTCGAAATGGCCCGAAAGTGCCAACTCGGAATGGCCCGAAAGTGCCAACTCGGAATGGCCCGAAAGTGCCAACTCGGAATGGCCCGAAAGTGCCAACTTGGAGTGG